>JAODUI010000010.1:3459480-3471908 GCA_027563995.1 Papilio gigon | reverse complement strand
TCGAAACTAGTCGGTACCGACACCGATTTACACGTGAGTTAAGCCGTTTTATAAGTAGTATAGTGAAATGTCTTACGAAAGTTTTAATAATTAAGTAGAACTTCAACTTAGTTAGTTTTCTTTAACTCCAATTTTGAACAAATTATTGATTTCTAATGAGAGTTTTCCATTGTCCATTCTTTTGTTTTTGATTTCATATTAAGACTGCTACAAAATTACTCGTCAATTTTACGAACATGTCCAATAGCCACAGTCACGTAAGTGCATCATCATGTCATCAATATGAAACTCACTGCTAGTAAAGGCCACCCTCAAAGATCGCCACGGTAATCGATCTTGCGACGTCAACATCCAACATAGTTCCGCAGCTTTCCCAAAATCATCGATTCACTTTGTGGGAAACCTACCGACGCAGCATCGACCTGGCCGCCATTATAAGAATTCGTTTTACTACTGCAATTTCAAAATTCAGTATCTTTTTATATTTAAAATTTTCATATACAAAACTTTTCAAATATTATATTCATTTTATTGTCCTTATAAATAATTATTAACTTGAATTTTATCAATGAGGTCAATGAATCAATGTCGTGTTAATTAAAGTTTTATTTTTAGCAGCACGTGTAGGTACCCTGGTTTTGGCGACGTAACAAGTACTACTGATAAAAAAATTATGCAACACTTTCAATGAGCATGACAACAAACATTCACCCGTTTCGTAATCTGTGTCACGTAACGAGTATAAAAGTGGTCGTCGAGGTAAAAGTCCTCTTGTACAAGAAAGGGTTTAACTTGGGACTAAGATATGTATCATGAAGTTACAAGTAACTGTAAGCATCTACTGCCGCAATGTCAGAATAAAACGGTAATGCTATCTCTGATATATGTACTGAACAAATCCTCCTGGACATTATGTAGGCAGTAGAAACCTACGGTTGGAAGTCTCTATTCTATTCAAATAATTAACGACTGTTAGAAATGTAACCATTACAAAGAGATTCAAATGTATTATGTCTGTAGTTTTAGAGAGGAAAATACACACACTTCCTTTCTTAAAGCTTAAGCGTATCGCTCGTAGCGCTATCTGTTGGTGAATAGTGAAAACCATTTATCAACAACATATTTTTTATCAAACGATTTAAGAAATGGGCGATGATGGCTTAGAATCGGTTAATATTTGGCAAAAAAACTGCAACATGGCAATACACTGAACCGGGTTTCGGTGTATCACACTTCTCAACTGAGATTGGGCCCTTAATTTATCCATCAATCATCCGTCTTTGTCTGCCCACTGCTGTAGGCCTAGCTCAATGCCTTCCATAGTCTCCTCCATAGGTCCTCTGCCTACCGCATCTAACGACTTTCCGCGGTTTATCCGTTTGAGAAAATCTTTGTTCTTATCACGTTCGCTGTGAAACGAGGTCTAAATCATCCCTAATGCAACTTCCCTGTGGTGCGGAAAGGAAAAACGTGTACTTCTATGTGGTGCGAAGAGTATATCTTTGCTATAGGAAGTGGGGTCTAATAGACCGCGGGTCGCTAACGTCTTGTCACGGGGCGAGTCGATGACACCTCATTCCGCAGGGTCACAAAGTACGCAAAAATTGGTGCCAGTGAACGTGTTAGTACAGTTTTTTCGTATTTTTTAAATGTGTTTGACATATAATACTGACAAGGTAATTTTCTGTTGTACAAGATTTATTTTGTATTTATAATTTTATTAAATTAAGGAGATGTTTTAACCCATACGGTTAGCGCACGAAATAAGCGAGCAGTTATAATTTATCTATTTCGGTCAACTCAAGAAAGGAAATATCGGATTTACATAGCAATATTAAAAAAAATTACGTATTTTTTTTAATGAAATAATTTTTCTTTTTCCACGCCAACCCAGTTTCCGATTGAGCAAAAATTTTGCACGCATATATAAATTGCATTACAATGGAATGTTATTATTACATAGAGCTGATCTGATGATGGATCTGGAAGATGGCCATAGGAACTTTGTAACTAACAACGCAACCTTATCGAATTTGGGACGGTTTAATTTGTCAAGTCAAGTACTTTGATAATAAAAGCTTGTTTTAAGAAAGTCGTTTTTACTTCATTTATTGACGTTACACTTACCTCGAACTTACTGGTGTTAGGGTTCATATCCAGTAATGAGTACGATGCCACACGATCTCCGTTTGCGTCGATTATAACTTCGCCAGTTATACCTAAAACAAAAGTAATTTAAGAAGTAAATTTATGATGTTTTAAAGCGCCTATTGCCTAAAGGTACAGATTTCAAATGCCGCCAATCGACTATTGTAAATCACATCCTACCACAAACTTAGAACTTAGTTGGAATGCTAAAAGAAATTTGTTTCATTTCATTAGAGGGATTCCACAAATCCAATAACTTTCTTTCATCAACTATTTTTCTTCAGAAAGACTCGTATTTAGTACACACTCGAAATGCAATCGTAAATCCTCTTAGCAAATAACTTCGCGATAACGGCCAGCGTGTTTCGAATTGTTTACTTGTGATAAAATATAACGGTAGTTTATACTTTTTATGTCTACATATTTTATTCTCATTTAAACAAATAGTTTGTCGTAATCACAATTACGTGGGCAGTTGGAATTTCCGTTTCAAATATTTGAGTTTATTAGAAAAGATTTGAAAGACGCAAGTGACGATCTGTTTCTAGTTAAAACAAAAGCAAAGCATTTCATTGTTATGAATTCTTATATCGCTAAATAGTACATATAAAAACTCAAGCTCTTTTAATAAGTCGTGTACGACTCTTTGAATAAATTCCAATTAATACTTACTAAATTATATATCTATATCATTACTTAATGATTATCACTGTTATTGGAAGTTGCAATTTTTTTTAAATATGAACAGATTATTGTTTATTTTACTAACATTTTGCACCACTCCAAACACGCTGTAGCCGTATGCTGAGATATCGACTACCACAATAATCCAAGGCGGGGTTCCACAGGAACACATAATTGAAAATCTTTACCATTAACAATTAGGCTATTGCTGTGTCTATAGGATAATCAGAGTAAACGATTTATTTATAAAATGTTACAGATTAGATAATAGTTTGGACAAGAATACATTAAACTACTAATAAAAACGGCTTAACTTACCTGTAGATCGGTATAGGTACCGACTAGTTTCGGACTCGTCGGGAGTTCTTCATCAGTGTGAGTGAGTCCGAAACTAGTCGGTACCTACACCGATCTACACGTAAATTAAGCCGTTTTTATTAGTAGTTTAGTGAAATGTCTCGCGAAAGTTTTAATAGTTTAAGGATACATTGTTAAAAATAGTATCATAGTTTCATAGGATGTGCACCGAATGCGTTTATCCAAGAGCATGTTTTGCATAAGAGACTTTGAATACACTATACATAAATATGTGCATAAATTGCATACATTTGCTAGCTCGGCCTCCGCCACAGGAACCATTTCGTAACGCGCTCGGCCTTCACGTCTATCTTTTTTCTTGGATATAGATTTGATGTAAAAAAGAAATAAATTTACATATTTCTACAAAATCAAGAAGTGTTTTTCGTTTCATTTTATTATATTACAATAGGTAATACGTATTTAGAATAGACTGGCTTAAAGACCTGTATATGATTTAATTTACCATTTATCTTTAACTTAGAATAAGATGTAATTTAGCATGAAGATTTGCGAAAAAGCATTCGCATCTAAAATTTTTTATATTTTCCGGAAATTTGTGCAGCGCCCCTAGCGGGCGGATAGTACACTCACAAATTGCATACAAATTATGACTAAGTCGAAATTTTCTCTAAAAAAATTATCGTGTAAATCATATTGATACGTATTTATGGATAACTGTTTGTAATGTTCCAACGTTGTTTACCTTGAAAGGTCCTATTCCACATGTTGCGGATAACAGCCGACCCATCTAACTGACCCCTAGGGTCGGCGGACTGGCTTAAAGTGTCGTTTAGAGCGAGCGCGTAGAGCAACACGGCGTCGTAGAAGGCTGCGACAAATGTTGACACCATCTCCCCCTTGCCGAACGTGTAGTTGTACTTCGTAGCCGCTAGATCTTTTACCTAGGAAACAAAATATTATTATACGACTTAGACGACCAAAGAATAAAATATACAATTGCATATACAACCCTGGCTCTTCGACTATAGTAACTAGATTGACACGTATTGCTGTCTCTGTCTAGTCAAAGAGAAAGTGAGAGACAGCAATATGTAATAATACAAGTGACAATGTAGTGGGTTCTAGAACATACCACGCTTTAATGTCCCTATCGTGAACTATTGCTTTCTCGACTTACTCCAGAGGAATGATAAAGAAGACAATATACTCACAGTTGAAGAAGCCAAAAAGTTGTTACGTATGATCTATTTAAAAAAAAACTAAAAATTTGTCGTCTGTGTTATTAAGTTGCCAGACGAAAGGCTTCCGCGGCAATTGATTGGCGAGTAACGAAAAAGACTTTTTTCATGACCTTTGAATGGTGATGGTGGAATTTTAAACCAGTTCGTTCATTGCAAATGCGCGATGGCGCCATCTTGTGATGTCTCTATGTACTTGTGAGTTATGTAACCTTATCGGAGAACTCGAGGTATTCTTTTTTCTCTGGTGCTGGGCTGGTGACCGTCAGCACCGCGCTGTATGCGCGTCGAGCTCGCTCGTTCCTTTCTTCCGTGTCGCCCTCTATCTTCCATGGTTCTTTTGATGATGCCGACGCCAAGCTGTTTAGAACATTTTCTATTAGGGTTGTATAAAACGGATTCATTTTGTCTATTCAATAGAAATGTTAAATATATTGTTGAAATTAAAATTAAATGCGTCCTTACATTTTAAGTAAATATTGTAATGAAACATTTGTTTTACAAAATTTCTTTTAAAAAATTCACACTTAACCTAAATTATGCCGCACACGAAATATGTGTTGAACATACTCATGTGGATAAAAGATTGTTGTGGCCTCGAATATATTTTACAATTTTGAAAATATTAAATGTCAGGGCTTTGTTTAATCTTGACACAATGTGTGGACTGCTGGACCATTTTCAAATAATACGTATCGTTGTCTCTATTTTTTCAAAGAGAATGTGTGAGATCACGATATATTTCAAACAAGAGGTGAAAGCCCTAAAAGTGATTTATTACAAATTGCATACTAAAATTCAATAAAAATATCTATCGAGTAACACATTTCAAAGAAATCCTTTGAAGGTTGCGTTCCTTCGTGGAGCATTTTAAAGTAAAATTTTAAAATAGAAAACATTCTTTTGGACGCACGGAAATAGCGAAATATGTCTCTCCTATTTTACGTAACTTTTACTTTTTTCCTTTTAACATAATAAATAAAAAGGATATTTACTTGGAGAAAAGTTCAATGTTGAAAAACACGTATTCCCCGGATGAGACCATGTTAAGTTCATCAGCTGCCAGCATTATCTCCCTCACCGTGCTCGGATTAGCGCAGACCACAACAACTGCAACAACAATTATAACAATGATTTAATAAAATAACAACACCAGTTCTCGCTACAGGTTTTCACTTTCAACTACTAGCAAAGACGCATTTAATCTTTTTCTAGATGGTTCTATCTACCGGCATCTCATTCTTCTCTCCCTTCTTAATCATTTCACCCTTTACACAATCCATCCATTTACCCCTACCAGTGTATTCCACCGCAGTCGTAATCAAAATTCTCGTTATTACGTGCTCATACCATGGCGGCTTTTTGTTTCTTAATTTATCTACCATTGAAGATTTTTGATCCTCTAATGTATCCATTAACATTTTTTAATTAAATTTTTAAAGGCAAACCATCAGCCAAATCATTGTAATAATTAACAGCAGAATATCGAATAAAAAAAACAGATAAATTAACCAATTACAGACATACATAACACCGCTGTTAGTATTCTCATAAAAAATAGCAACCATATGTTTTAATAGAAGTATCTTGGTAACGGAATTCCATGGTACAGATTATAAGGTATAACCTAATTACTGTTCTAATAGAAATAAAAACCGTGTATTATTCAGAAAAATGTTAACACTAAAACTAACAACCAAAGACCTGGTTATCGACTAATGAGCAAGCGCCTTATCAAACGAAAAAAAAAGACATTTTATAAGAATTCCAGTTACACGTCAGAAGTCAAAAAAAGTTCGCATACACTAAAACAGTTAATAATAAATAAATACTTCGAATTTTACTGTTCTTTTCATATTTTTTATCTAACTAAATTAAATTGAAAATTGTCTTTTTATTAAAGAGTAAATTAAAAAAAAAATGATGTGTCTAGTACATAATATTAGACAATTCATTTAAGAATCCACACTACACAGAAAGGGTTGGCACAGCTTATGACTTGACTTATTGTCCTAAATCGTATGACAGAGGAAGTTCAAAGGCCGTCACCTAACGCTATCCTGGGCTCTACTAGTCTCGAGCCACGTCAACACGATTGACCCAACGTATGCGTGAACCCGAGTACAGACGCTTTGTCTTGTATGGTTATAATTGAAAATAGTTGTTTTGAAGACTTATATTTTATCCAGATTAACAACCACACAATCACTAGTGAAGAAAGCAACATTGAAATAAAGGACTCAATAATTTGTACTGACATTATATACTCAATGTTGTCCAGATATTTTGTAGTTCCCACGAACTACTGGCTACATTTGGGACGGCAGTGAAAAAGCCATTTCACATTGTATCACTAACATTCACAAACATAAATAAATAATTTACATAAATTTGCATTTTATGGATAAGTTATCAAAAATTTTTACACGTTTATTGTCAAAACTAATGTTATAAAAAGTTTTAAAAATTTTGTCTAGAAAAAAAAAGCAAATTTTCTCCAACACTCACTGTCTAACTTGGTGCCGTTAAGTAAGCCGTACATAAACCATGAGAAAACTGCATAAGGCTCTTTTGGAGACCATTTAACAAACTCTGAGTGTAACTCTAAGAAAAAAATCCCTGACCAATGTATTACCATCCCACTATTTAGCTTAATAATTATTAATAAATCGATTAATAAGATTGACAACAATACAAATGAAATCTGCAAAGAAAAAGGTTTAAAATGAAACAGGTCTTTTTGTTTGAGACATTACTCATACTCACTTCTCGTCATTAACGAGAGATTCGTAAGCAATTCCTTTATCACTGTCGTATTTGTCACCGTTTCATCGAACGGTATGTTTGGTATTGAGGATCCTGAGTTCTTCTTCAACAGGACGGAGAACACGGCACTAAGAGTCATGTAGCAAGGGCTGTTTCCTTTTCCTGATGCTGGGTCATTGTTATGATAGAGCATGCCCAGCTTACGCCAGTTAAATTCCTGTAACAATAAGAAAAAAAATCATTATAAGTTTCTTCTTTCATCAGACCACACATTATTACCCGAAATATTGTATCAAAAAATTAAATTATATAAAAACAATAAGTGCTTAAAAATTAAACACTGTCTTAATAAGGACTGTAGATTATTCGTTTCGAAAATTGAGTGTATTATAAAACGATGACAAATAAAAAAAAAGACAAACAAAAATTGAAAAAGAATTATGTCACACACAACATAGGTATTATTAGTATTATGGTATCTCAGATATATAACTTGAAATGACAATTCAGTGTTTGACCTTGGGCAAAATTCAGTAAGGATTTCCATTAACTCAAATCCTAGATCTTAATAATCACAAAGACACCCGGTGTAAAATTATAAACAGGAAACAAGTTAGCAGATAAAGCGTCTATCTATGAAGATCGAAATTACTTCGCACCAGTTTATCGGAGAACACCAGTTCTAGGAATCTGTTGTTAAAGAAACTATTTCATTAAATTCGGAATTCTAAAATCTATCCAATTTGGTCTCGCTGAGTTTTGTAGCACTTATTGTAGCACTGGTAGGTCACTTTTGGAGTGTTAATCAGGTCGCTTGTTTCGTCAAAAATCACAATTAAAAGTGATTGATTTATCAATTGTGGATTAAAATATGACGTTTTAAAAATTGAAATATTTACTTTTCCAATCGCCGTTTCTTAACCAAACCAATTATGATAAAATTTAATGAATTTTGATTCGTAACATTTTCTAGATTCTTACAGTACGCATCGCGTCTTTCAATATATACTTAAGTCAGAAGTGTCTTGAATTAAAAATAAAAAAAAAATGAGTACGGCGAGTACATTAACGATAATTTTATGAAGAAAAAAATGAGCAAGCCAAAAACCAGAACGTAAAAATAAAACACAACACACGTAAAAAAAAACTTATTTTAAAAACAAAAAAATAAATCACCAAAGACACATTACAACATTCAGTACACAAAATTTTAAATATTCGCTTTCTAATTACCTCAAAAACTTTTCTAATGGCTACCCCCGCTTGTGTATAGCTGCCCATCATTCTCGTGAGGGTTTGGTAGCTCGGTTGTTTGTATCCAAATGCCTCGGCCTGGCCACCAGCTGTTAGGACTGGAATCCGCCATGGACCCGCGTATCTGGCCACTGGGGCTATCACATATTCGCATCCCGGCCCAATAAATGCATCTACAAAGACACATCATTTTAAAACCAAAAGTTTAGTATGAAAAAAGTATATCAAGATGAACCGATTAATAATATTTCTTACCAGCAGAACCATTAACATAAAATTCAAAAGCTGCCAAAGGTCCATCAACAGAAGAACATCTCGTATCTCTATAGTCCACTAGAATTTTCCATCCTGGTAACGGCCCATCATCTTTTGTTACTGCTACAGCTGCCATTTCTACTATGGGAAGAACTTTTGCTAGCGAGAACACTTGTGTAGGATCTGCTGATAACAGTACTCCAAATTTCACTACCTTTTCTTCAAATTGATGTCTTTCAGGTCTTAAATTAAAATTTGTCCTCTTAACAAAATAGGGACTGCTTGCCAAGTCATGTGGGAAACCAATAGCGCGAGCGTTGTCATAAATGTTATTTAATACTAATAGATTTTTAGGGTATTCTGTGGTGTTTGTAACCTCTTCCTTATTTTTGTAATAATTATAATATTTATCGAGATCTTGAGCGCCGCTGCTGGCATACTTTTCAGACTTCTCTTCATCCGATTCTTCATGCAAAGAAGCCCGGCCCTTTCGTAAATTCTTTCCACGGACTTTTAATTTCGGTTGACTAAAATTTAATTGAGATATTTCTTTGTTGAATGTATTCCTTGCCAGTGATTTATAAATGTCTTTATTCGCTTTTATATTTACAGCATTTACATTAACATCACACGATATTATCACATTAAAAAGACATACGTAGAAAATTAAGAGGAACAGTAACATGGGTATTTTTATATTATTTATGTAATTATTCGTTTGTTTTTTAACCTCGTGTGCTTGAGTATTGTCCAAATATTGACTGTGCATTGTTTCATGATCAATATATTTTTCAATTGAATCTTCTTTATTTCGTCTCCTTTTGAAATTGGAACGACTTGCATATACCTTCTTTGCTGCCTTCCTCTTTGTTCTGAATATTCCACTTGTATTTTTAAGAAGTATTTCTACCACGAACTTCTTTAACATTGTACTGCTATTATTTATCTCATTTTCTTCAATCACTTTAATTGTTATTTCAAATCATCACACATTTCAAATCTTAAACGTCAAGTTATTAAACGCTATGATCGTTGGTTTAACAAACAACACCAAGGAGTTTGAATACCTAGCACTTTTAAATGTAGAAACGATACAGTTTTATAAAAAAAAATGTTTAAATGATTCACTACAATCAAATAACCTTCTATTCTTTCAATTGCTTACAAATATGTATTTTATTTTAGATTTTCTTAAACTAAGAAGCAACTATAATCAATTTTAGAGTAACAGTATGCAATCTAATAGTCAAGGGCATGGATTTTCGATCACGTATTTAAGGGCTCGAATGCGTCCATTTTAATATTTTCGTAACAATATCTTAGAGAAGCTTATAGCTTAGATGGTATGGTACAATAAATATTAATAAATTAACAAAAAAATTCGCTGTTATTTAAAAAAATAAAAGTATTTAAAACCCAATAGTGCTATAAATAATTCACGGAAAACATAATTCGAATGATTACAATCGTATCTCGTTACGAAATACCAACTGCCGTGTTAATTGACCAACAAAAATAGAATGCTAGTAGAGGAAGTAATTAAATTTTGTATCATGAACGAAACAATGAAAACATACAGGTTTATACATAAGTAAGCCGGCTTCCTAATTGACAGACCGGATTATTTTTAACATAATCTCAATTACGGCGATCATTGAACGAAACGAAATTTGAAGATGGCCGACGGCAAACGGCAACAGACAGACAGCATGTGCCGTGCGACAGACAGTATTTCTTTGCAGTATTCTTTTTTTTTCTTATAAAATAATAGTAGATTTTTGTTAATTTACCATTTTGTTTTTGTAACTGTCCAAGGAGTTTCGATAGACGCGCCAAAAAAGGCGGCCGTTAAGAAAAAGAAAGATTTTTACTCATTTTTAAATTAGAATTCTGTTTCTGTTCATTTTTAATTTAGTCTGTTGAGTTAATTTTCATGTATTACATTTTCACTTTTCAAAATCTGATTATTATTTAATATCACATATTACAGTAAACAGTAACCATTCCTGGTAAGTTTGGTAAAGCTTATGTCAGTATATGGTTCACGACAATAGTCGAAAATAGTTTAAGAATATTGTTTGTAAAGTATTGCTTTCATATCTACTGTTTTAACTGCACAGTCTAAGTTCATTTGAAACTTACTTGTGTATGCAAAATCTTATTTGTCAGATAAACTGTACAGTTCTGAGTTTGTTCACTTTTGACTGTCCTTTTGTTCAGCTAAAGCTGAAGGTGTGTAGCTTATGTTAGACAAGTCGTTTTTCTTATGTTATTCTGTTGTAACAACGAAAAGGTTTGGATGAATGGTTTATCATCTACTTTAAAATGGCAGAACGGGTGTGTATGTATAGGGAATAGGGATAGATTTCAATTTGGCATGGAGATTACGCTGCAAGTTTTTCTTTTTAATACCACGCGGATGTAGTCGCGTGCAAAAACCAGTATCACAATATAATGTTTCTTTGATACTTGACGTTCAATATTTGAACTTGACTGCTCTTTGTTTCCTATCTCCATTATTTACATGTGTTTGTAGCGAAGTGTAACACGTTCCTGTTATATATAGTTGCATCAATTAAGCCGTTGAACGTGTTATCATTATAGTAATTGACCTTGGAATTAACGCTCGTGTTTACATAATCGGCATATGTCCTACCCAAGTCAGGCTTGGCATAATACATCTATTCACATACCAAATACATTATCAGCGTTTCCCAGCCCATTGATGGAAATACGCCATAGTAAAGAGCAGTTTTGTTTAGACACGTAAGAAAAAAAAAACAACGGTTCTTATTATTCTCGTCAATGTCTTTAGAATCCATGAAATGTCAGAAAAAAAAACCTTAAAAGGTTGACAACTTAAATTAGAAAATACACGAAAAAGTAGGTATAACTAAATTCGAAATGATTTTAAAAATTTTATAATTTAAGCTATAAAAAAAAATCGAGGTAACTATTTAAATATTTTGGTATTTTTACATTTATCTTTATAATCAGTAACTTATATATAAAAATAGATTTATACAATTGCAGTATTTGTATATGGTATAAAAAATGGTTTCTAAACTTGATATAATTGCAAATATTCTGACGGAAAACGTATTTAAAAAAAATATATCTGTCTGTTTGTAAGTCTGCGTTTGTTCCTGGTAATTTTTAAAGCGGATGGACTAATTTTACTTAATGTAACTTTTGAAGCTGCAATAGCCTAATGGTCAAGGGTACGGACTCCCGTACTAGCGGTCGCGGTTTCGAATCCCAGCATTCGACTATTGTCGTGAACCATTCCTAACACGAGATTTTTCAAGCTTACCAGGACTTACAAGAAATATTAGTTAATTAATAAAAAAAACTAGTAATATTTTTGCAAAAAAAAAAACTGGCTGTTTTTTATATACTTACAAAGTCGCAATTAACTATGTCAAAGATCTTTTTGTTATTTTTTTATTTTCACATACTTATGATAGATGAAAGTAAATTTGGTTGTTACATTAGTTAAATTATGTTATCTCAACACACGGAGTCTGGGTAAATATTTTAACATAACCTAGAAATGTATTGGGTTGAGAAAATTGTTTTCTATATAAGCGTAAGGAGTGATGTGGTGATTTATACAAAATACATGATAATGTTAAAAATCATTTTTTGTTATAATTAACGCAAATATATTCATCATCATCATCACCATTATCAGCCTAATGAAGTCCACTGCTGGACGTAGGCCTCCCCCATCGACTGCCACGATAACCGGTCCTGCGCCGC
>JAODUI010000010.1:3434178-3453620 GCA_027563995.1 Papilio gigon | reverse complement strand
TTCGAGCCCACCGGGGGCTCATCTTCAGGGTGAGTGGGAACGGTACTATCGCGCGTTCGCGGCCCGTCGCTCACTGAGTCGCCCAGTGATATAATTGATATAGTGAAATGTCTCACGAAAGTTTTAATAGTTTAAATTTTAATACGTTTATGGCTATTTCAGTGGACTCCAAGATGATAACACTATTTTCGAGCAACAAGCAATATTTCATGCACAAGCATTACACGTATTGTTATCGATCGAAAGCCCGCAATGGTTTCCGCTGGCGGTGCACCAACACGTCTGACTGCAAGGCTTACGTCATACTCTCCGCAGATGGCGCCACCGTCACTGCGCATGGTATCCACAACCACAATCCACCAAGTTACCATATACTACCAAATGGGAAATATGTCAAAATATAACAATTTTATGGGTCGTAATATCGAAATGTGTTCTATCTGTTCTGTTATTTATTATACAGGAATTATACTGTTAAATAAAGCTTTTGCCAAATTTTCATAATTTTACTTCGCTATATTTTGAAGAACGTATTCAAAACAACTGTATAGGATAGTAAGAAAGCGTAAAAATTTAGTTCAGATGACGTAAGAAATTCTCAACAGTCACACGCAGTAACTTGCAAGCGATTTCACTCGTTAGTGTGTTCAACAAATGCTTTAACATGACCCAAAGTACATCACATCCGCAATTGCGGTACATCTCCAACCCAAGCATCAACCCTTTTTCTTGCAAAAATATTCAACTGATGTATAACCGCTTTTTTACGTATGAACTGAAAGGTTTATTTCGATTTTTCAGGTGAATTGAAATTAATTGAAATGAGCAATGGCAGAGTGTATTACCTTTACGAAGGCTACACTTACACGTACGGCTACAAGTCCAGGAAAGGTGTTAATTGGAGGTGTACAAAAAAAAGGTTGTGTAACGCGTTCATAGTGGTGAGTGAGGACGGGAAACTGGTTCTTGTGAGGGGTGAACATAGTCATGAAAAAAATTTATATTCGAATTTAACTAATGGAAAATATGTCAAAGTATCGAAAATCACTGGTGCTAGATATTCAAACTAATTACGAATTACAAGTAATATAGAGTTAGTAGTTATTCTTAGAACAGTTATAATGATACCAAGAATGGTATCATTACCACTGACCTTATAATGACCACATCATTATAAAATAATTTTAATTTAATTGTGAACATACAATTTGTGAAGTTTTATTTGTAGATAATAAATTGACATTGTTATAAATGTTTTCATTGTTCATTAACCTAAATTATAAAACTAATAAATGTTATTTTGGTGATGGTAAACAGTTCTAGAGTTAATTCTTTGTTGAAGATCGTCAATATTTTATATATATTATGAAGGTATTTAACTATGTATCTTACTTTTAGATATAGTGCAAGATATAACTATGACGTCAGGAAAAAGATATAAATATATTGATGGGTATACATACGGCGCGCCCGTGCGGGCCAAGGGCGGGCTGAAGTATCGTTGCACGCAAGGTTGCAAGGCTCGTATCGTTCTCAATGATGAAGGAAAGCTTCTCAAAGTTATACACGGACACAGTCATTTAGCACCTAATTTCTTTGTGAACTCTGATGGAATATATTACAGATGTTAATAAAGTTGTACATGCTATGTTCAGTTTGTATCAAAGTTCCAGATTCCAAGACACCCTGTATAAATTATGTTAGTTAGTTACCGATAGTAAAGTAACTGTTACCCATTGGTTGTGGGTACGATGGATAACGGATACGAGAATAAGGTATTAAAAGACGCGGTGGAATTTTCCCTTTACCTCTATTGTCAATCATTACATATATGTTTTAATTTCAATTCTGAATATTAATATTCGAAGCAAAATGTTTGTACCTATTTTTGAAGAAGCGTCAATAGCCTAATGGTTAAAAGTACGAATTTCCCATCACGTGATCGAGAAATCGAATCCCGCCTTTCGACTATTGTGGACCGTAACACAAGCCTAAAGCTCAGTGGGAGTGGTAAAAGAAATATTGGTAATTTAAGAAAGATCTGGTTATGAAAAAAAATCTTGTAAAGGCCATGTTTTGTTGCACACTTTGTAGTCCGAATTTGAAATTTCATTTACGAATTGTTCGTTTTTTTTTCTTGTTTGTTTAATGTAGAAAAATAGTTACTTAAGGCCATAATTTTTCAGTGTCCTTCGCAATGTCTCAGAGAGGTGGTCGTCTCCTCATCTACAATGGTTACTCGTACAGCTTACTGAAAGCTAACTTAGACGCGTTGAAGTGGCGTTGCACAATGGCCGACCCTGTCACTACGGGCAGGTGTGCTGCCAAAATCACAACAAATATGAATTATCAAATAATAAACGAAACCACCAACCATCGTCACACGAAACTTCGATATGTTATTCAAAAAGAAAGGATTATTAAATGCTGAATTCGTCATGGGCAAAATACATCTCATTTGTTTAAACGATTGACCGTTTATAACGATTCCATAAGTCTTTTATCTATGTCATTAATGTATAAAACAATAATCTAGATATTGCAATTTTTATCTTAGAATGTAAAAGTGTTGCGTGCAATTTTAAAATTGTGATCTTTATTTCATTAAATCAATTTTATTTCTAGTCAAATATTATAGTATTAAGGATATGATTCAATAATGAATCTTTAATATTGCACTATCTAGTTTACTAAATATATTTAAAGAATATGAAAAAATGTAAATGACGTAATAAAAATCGATGGATTTATTTTTGTTTTCTTTGTAAAGTAGAGAACTGCATGTTTAGTTGGCAAGATTACAGGCAACTACAACACCACAATATTAACAAAGTTTATCTTCCCCAGGAACATTCCTTTGGACGAAACGCGGCGTGAAGCATCCATTACTCCTCCTCGACGGATTCACATACAGCTATCAGAAACAGAACGCCAATGGACGTGTATCGTGGTACTGCTCGCGTAGATTGAAGGGCTGTCGGGCGTCGGCTATCAGTATTGGTGACAGGGCGTACGCTTACAAACCTCATGACCATCCTCCGCCGAAACGTCAGGACAGCAATGTTGATATAAAACCATTGCAAAGCTCCTATTTGTTCTTTGGCATGTAATATTACTTCGTTAGTACTTCGACCCAGCTAACGTAAAGAATTAAAGATGTACCAACGCGTCCGTTCACGGTGTTCCACTTAAGCTATAGTCGCTTGAACGTTTCCTACGAATCGATAACGCGGGCACACGAGCCATTGGGATTCAGTTTTTAAATATGTTTGTTAGAAAATAGTTAGTCAATGGTCAGAACAAATTGACAACTAATTACTATTTACTATTATGCCGGTTTTTCTGCTCCTCATTCGTCGATTTGTTAGATAAAGCAAATTTATTTAAGTGGAACACCGCGAACGTTTGCGTTTGTAACTCTTGGTTGCATGAATCAAACTTTATCTAGCTAAGTATCGATAACGATTTGTATTGTGCGCACATTCCTACTGTCAGTAACGTTGAGTGCCCGACGACTCATATTAAAATATCGACTGAAATACTTTCATATAAATTTAAAATTAAAATGTTACTTATCGTATCTGAAGCTGTTATTAAAATATACGTACTCCGTAGCAATATTAATATTATAAAGTTTTTAAAATTAATACATACGTAATTACTAGAAGTATACAGTGTTTAACTTTGAAGTAGTGCTAATTAAATAAAATTGTAAATGGATGAATATCTAGAAAAAGAAAGAGATATTCTCAAAAAGAAGAAATTAAACAAGTCGATTGCTTATAAATAAGGCGCTGCAGTTCGTTGCATATTAGTTTCAAACTATCGTAGACAGCAAATAGAAGAAATAAATGGTGAAAGTAAAGAAAAGTGTAATAGTGTAGAAAGATAAATAATCTCACTCCGAAGGGAGTCTAGAAAACTCTTGGTATTCTATTAAAAATGTAATATAAATGTATTTTTTATAACATCGACCTTTGAAGACCTTGACAATACAAAATGTAATGACTTGTACAAAATTTTCGTTAAAAGATTTTTGTTAATTCATTAATAAATAATTATCGTTTACAAAGATAGTCGAACGGGCGGGATTTGAACTCTTAACAACGTGATCGGAAATCTATACCTTTAACCATTACGCTATTTGCATTTTATTACCAAGGAATCTATGATACTTTTTATTCCTTACTCGAAACTACACAAAAATATAGATTTAATAGCTCGTTGCGCTCGAAGTTATCGTAGTTTTCCATATTTAAAACGAATTTATAAAAACGTTACCTTTTTTTTTTATAAAGAGGGGATAATAATATGTTTTTGTTTCATTAGTGTCTACGTGTTTCGGCGCTCGTAACCTACCTTTAAAACACAAGCAAATATATGAGCTTTATCTCACACTAACGGTCCGTCCCCTCTTCACTCGGATGAACATTTATTATTTAAATTATGTTTAACATTATTCTTTGATAATGTACCATTCTAATGACAAAAGAATTTTCAAATTCGGTCCAGTAATTTCGGAGTAACTCTCACGTATTAATCGGTCTCAGAACCTACTAATTTCGAGCCCATCGGAGGAAACTATTTTCAAAATATACCGTCGAGGCTATTCGGTGCGGATATAGAAGAAATACATGTTTTGCCGTTTAATATTTGTTTTATAATGGCAAAAAATTAAGTACTTTAATTTATTTTTCTTTTTAGATTAGAGACAGAACTGAGCTCCGAAAACACAACGCACACAAATACCTGTCGTATAAGACCGACTGCGTTGTAAACAATGCTATTAGTGGTCGTTATGTTTTTGTTTTATTGGTTTCTTTTTTTAATGACGTAACAAAGGAGGATAATTGTTTTTGTGATGGCCAGATTTATGTTCACTGGTTGAAGCGTTTTGAAGTTCGTTCAACAAATTTTTATTCTATTAATATCTTCAAGGAAAATGTAATGTTAATCTGATAACATATTAACATTAAACGCTAGTCTTGCTAGCTTGCATCTAGTTTTGCTTACTTAATTAATTAAACAAATATTACTGAGATTCCTAGATGTATACATGTTAGGCACGAGTGAGTATTAGCTCTGGGTCGTACAGTAGCTCGGGCAGAAAGTCCCGGTGCGTGCCTCCGGAAATCCTGGGGCACCCGCACCTGAGGATGACAACCGAGGGGGTTTTAGTGAGTACGACTCTAACATAACCGTGCCCTTCCCCCAGGCAGGGTGTCTTCTGAAGATTTCCCCACGTTACCAGACGAAACAAATATGTATAGGTAGAAATATTTCTCCTTATCTCAAGAACGACTTATATACAGAAATGTATTTAAATATATATCTGTCGTCAGTGACTTCTAAACGCACGTAATTAAAATAAATCAAATTACCTATTCGCTATCCAGTCTTAAGTCTATCTCTGTAACCGTTGCATCCAGATCCGTTTTAAAGTTGGTTGCAAACATCCATTTAAATATCCACTTATAATTCATTGAATAATTACATTTAATTCATCTCACAATATATAGAAAGATAGTACCGTATTTTCTATATTAACAATCATCGCGTCCAATGCAATCCAAATCATGTGTTCTATACGCCCCATTTGAATATGAATATAGCAATAGAACTGTGTCACTGCTTTTAACGTATTCAGTTATTTATTAGTCTTCTGCGTCTATTCCAACTGCAATCACAACATGTTTATTTACACTTAGTCTAGTTGTAATCTTTGTATAAATGACAATGTGTACGACTCAACTTTGAACAATGATATGGTGTTGTTTTCGCGTCAGCATGTTTCGACTATCGAAGCACTTCTAAAAAAATTATATTGCCATCTCTTTTATACTCTTAGAAGAAACAGAGACAATGTGTCTGCGAACTTTTTTAAAAAATAATAGCAGATTTTTGTTAATTTACTAATATTTAGGGTAATGCTAGTAAATTGTTAACAATAGTCAAATAGCGGGATTCGAACTCTTGACCACATGTACGAAAATTCGTATCCTTAACTATTAGGCTATTATCGCTTAACTACTTTAACAATTTGGTAAATGCGTTTTTAGTCTTCTGCACTCTTAAATAGGGCTAAGAAATTGTAACCAATACTTAAATTTAGATTTTAGTATCACCCTATCTTTGGTATAGAAGGCTACATCCAGCAGTGGGCAGACAAAGGATGATGATGATGGTAATGATGCTGATATGTTTGTGTGCGTGTAGTCAGAATTATCAAAGTGTAGCAAAAAGTTATGACGGTTGAAAATTCGTACATAATCTCTACACGGAAATTAATTCGGGATTAAAAAGTCACGCTCAGTTGTTGCGAAGTAAATGACCAGCAGAGTTTTTTTTTTGGAAAAATATTAGTAGATTTTTGTTAATTTACTAAAATTTCTTGTAACCATTCTAGATAAGCTTGTGTTCACGACAATAGTGGAATGGTGGGATTCGAAACCGCGACCGTTAGATCGATAGTCCGTTTAATCAAATCAGAATTTACGAAATTAACTAACCTGTTAAAGTAAACTATTGTCTTGTTCATTACATTAACTTCAATTCACAAAGGTACCGTTTCCAAAGAGACTTTGTTCTTCGTCAACAACTTAATCCAGTTTCAAGTTACAACTTGAATAGTTTCCATAATGATGTTTGCTGATAGAGCCTTGTTCAAGCGTCCGCTTCCACGCGATTACCTGTTTCAGTGTCGGTTAAAATTAGTGCAGTAATAGGCTTCTATGTTTTACGATAACATTTTGATTTACTGTTCAATCGTAGTTCTGAATTTTTAGAATGCTGAAAAATGTTGAGTGAAAAACCGGTTTTTAATGAATTGAAGTTAGGATTACACAATCTGTAGTTTTTAATCTTTTGTTTTTGGGATTCTTGTCTATGTCAATATAAATTAAGCTTTACTTTACATTAATCACGAGTTGAATATTATAGTAAATTATTTTATCGATTCCTTCTTTTGGGTTACAATTTGTTAATAGAAATAAAGGTATTCTTGTGCGTGTGAAAAAAAAATTAACTATCATGACATAAGACAGCAAAATATATTTCCTCTATTATATTAGTCCTTCAATTTTTTTATTGATTTTTCGACACACATGTAGCTCATTAACTCAGTATACGTCAAGAATTCAAATTGTCCCCCTCATGACGTATGCACATAAATTACGAAACGATAATGTTGAAAGATGTAAAACAATTGCTGATTTATTCAGCTGCGCGCTATTTTTAACATTATAGTCACACACAACTAAAGCGGTGGGGTTATGGGAAGGTCACGGCAAGTCGCGTGCACACTATAGGAAGAAAACGCTCGGTATGAAGTAAATCTGTCACCAATAAATATAAACTAGCATTAGTCCAGAGAAGACACGTTTTGGATAACTTGTAAAGATAATTATAACAATCTGAAGCTACAAATTTAATGTTATATGAATAGAAATGTTGGCTAGAATCCCAAATACCTTATGCCCATTTAGAAATTGATGTTGGCAAAATTATTCAACATACGTAAACAATATTTTTCAGTAAAGCTTTCAAACTTAAGCTTAAATCGTTCACATATTTTAGGTTATACAATACGTTTTTTTTGGACTATTCAAAGACAAAAAGTAATAAAAGTGGCCAGAATTAACTTGTAATTGGCATTAAAAATATATTTTTAAAATGAGAAGAAAACGCGGTGGTTATTCTCGAATGTGCAAGTGTCTTAATGTCACGTATAAATCTATTATTTGTAAAATTCTTTCTGGGCGAACAAGACCGTCTTGTGATCGTTTCAACGCGATAATACTGTTTACAGTCGAACAGTTGGCTCGCGTCGTGTGAACTGTTATCAAGCGACGCCGAAACTCTTACAAATAAACACAAGGCGTCCTTTCAACTTTGATATATTACGTTTTACTTTTTAAATATCATTTAAAGTATTAACCTAATCGTTTAGAAAGTTATAATAATCAAGTAAATTAATAATTAACTTATAGTTAATTATGTTAATTAATCGTCGACGATCTCCCTTGCGATCGCGCCGCGCGTTTGCCTTCTTCTTTTATAAAAAAACGTGCGTTTTAATCGACTTAAAAAAAGGTTGTCAATTCCTCTGCTCTGTTCTATGTTTTGTAATATAAATTCTTTTAGTTGTCTTTTGTCTTTATTAAAGAATAATATCATCTAGTCCTAAGCCAGTGCGTAGAATAATTTTGGCTTATAAAGACAGCGTCTTTGTCAGTAGATTCATTCTATATAAATAAACGAGGGTTGATTAAATCAACGCTTGTAATCAGAGCGTTCTTTTAGGGTATAATGTAAGGAAATGAGGCCGGCGAAATATCCGTTACGTAATTGGAAGCCAAATGTGAACGCATCATCGCTTTTACGCAATTCATTTGTTTTTTTTTTTCATTAATCTGAATTTACAAAGTGTCTGTTCCCATGTCGCAGTTATTACGCGACTAACCATCCAGTGCCGAGTTCATTTCGGCCGGAGCGCGTCCAACGGTTCAGTGAAAAGGGACTCTAATTAAATGTAAATACGGAAACGTATTTGTATATGTAAAAGCTTATTAATACGCATTTGTTATATTTATAATGAATTACCATTTGTTCAATGTCATTTCAGTTAACCTTTAACTTTAGGTGTCTGATTTATATTATTAATAAATAAAACAGAATTAGGAAACCATACAGCACAAGAATATATTCCTATGGGTCGTTAAATATTGTCATATAATCATTATAAATAATTATTGTTCACATTACAAGTGTTTTATTATTTTGTTTATATTCTACTTTAAAACATTATCTATACCAAAAAAAAAATAATGGGAAATATTATTCAAAAATGTGGACAGTATATCGTCTTGATGTCATAGTAAATAATTCTGTTAATTTTCCTCTATTTTTTAGATTAGAATATATTAACACAAATGTTATAGTGCCGCCATTTCAGAGATTTTTTTTTATTTAAAGTAGATTTAAATTGCTTATATAAGGAAAAAATTGATAGGGATAGATTATTGGGTTCGGTTGTTAATAGCATAAATAATACGCGACCGTCCCGTTGTTAAAATTGAAAACTTCCGATACTGGAATCAGTCCGACGTCATTCTATAATCTTGTCACTTTCGTGAGAACACGTTTTACTTGTTTATGATTCCAATTATAAATTCAGTTGCAATATTTTTATTACGATTTCCATATTAAAATCTGATTTCTTAACTTTTAACATAAAAATAACCAGAAAGGGAACGGATACTCGTTTGAGGAAGCATATTGACTTAAGTTAGTAAACTGCTTTCAATATTAATTTAGTCTTTAACGACTAATAAACAAAGTTACATATATTGTTTTAAATACTAGTAGATTATTATTAATTTACTGATATTTCTTGTCACCTTTTCAGGTAAAAAAAGCTTATCCTAGGATACGGTGCAAGACACTAGTCCAATGGTGGTATTCGAACCCACGACCGTTTTGTTTTAATTCTTTCTCGTGATCACCCGACATACTTTTGGGTCAGAGTCCTTATTACAATTTGTATTTTTTTATTGCTAAGGTTTTTAATTAAGTTAACCAACAACCGTTAAATCACTAGTCATTAACCATTAGGCTATTGGAGCTTCAAATTGTATATTATTATTGTGAATTAGATTATTCTACAAACATTAAACCTTCTGTCAAGTTGGATAAAAAGTTTGGGATGTCGCTAGAATCGTATTATATCTGAAGGGACAAATTTTTACGACCTCGCTTTCGGCGCAGGTGGACGATAGCGTGACGATATAAGGGAATTTCCTCTATAACGAACCTTGAGTAAGGTCCGGATATAAGATTGCGAAGAAAAGAAAAAAAAACAAATTTCGCCAAAAACGCTTTGAATGTTTCCTTTTACAGTATTCCTTATTATTATGGTATCTTGCAAAGCTTCTTAAATGAGAACAAACATATTTTCACATCGAATTCCATTATTTTATTTAGTTTCTGACATCGCTATTGATAAATGTAAATAATTCCACTGAATGACCTTGAACTGTCAAAGATTGCTAGAAAACATAACACGATAAGGTTTACTTATTAAAAAAAAACACATTGTAAATTAATTGCTATGACGTCACAAAATGGCGTGGGTTCGTTGTTTAAAATTGGAATGTCCATACTTTATCTAGATTGAATTATTTGATATTGTATTTCGTCAATTACACGGAATTAGGGATTTAAATAAACTATTAAATCATATTTGAACATTCATATTCCAGTTGTGTTTCTGTATTGTGAAGCAGCCAATGTTGCTCACTAAGTTCACTCACGTAACGTGCCTAAAGTAGCATTCTTTTTATAGCGCGTACGAAGTCATACATAATGACTTGTCTATTTTTAAGCCACAATTACGAGCAAGTGTCGCCCACATTGCCAATGGGTATCGATGACGCGAATGAAAACAATCCTACATTTATATTATCCAGAAGAGTAATTCGGGTGTTCGCATATTGTTACTTTGGGTTGAGTATTTTTTATTGAACATCAGAGGCGCAGTTAAGCGCTTAACCGAACGGGACCGTACTTTCAATTTCGGTTCGATCCCCGCCATGTACTAATGTGTTTTTTGTTATTCGGATTTCATATGTACATTATCCGACGTTCTTACGGTGAAGGAAAATGTGATGCAACCAGCACATGTGGGCAAAGAAATTAAAATATGTGTGAAGTCAAACACACGCACCGGGCCAGCGTGGTTGTCTATGGTCTAGTCACCTCTAATAATAGGGTATGCTCTGAGCCCGTCAGTGGGGACGTACAATAAGCTGATGATGATTATTGTTTCTTAGCATATAAACAACGATTTATATATATATAAAGTCCGTACAATCACAATTATATCGTACAAAAAAATTGCATTAGTTAAACGCAAAAACTCTTATTATTTTAAAACATTGCAACTCAGACAACATCCGCAATGAATCACATTTAAAACCAAACTGTCTGACATCACCGGGAAGCGGCATTTCAGATCTTAGCTATTGTATAATAATATATTGGCATTCACATCTAGCAATGATGTTATTGATGACAGAAAGATGCGTCAAGTTAAAGTCCATTTCCACTTAGCCGGTAAACACTTTAGCACCAGTGGAAATGCGATAGATACGAACAAAATACGACCGACTACCTCCAGAGTTTGGCGGTTATGTCCTAAGCGGAAATATCTGCTTATGGTATAACAGAGTTCTTAATTCAATTAAATTTTTAAGTACAATAATTACATTTTACTTGACGATTTCTGACAGTCCAAATTCAATACTTTGCAACACACAGTACAATAAAGTACACATGTTTGTAAATTGTCATTTTACTAGAATAATTCTGAGTCTCTAATAAATAATGCTTTCTGCAAAGCTATTGGTATATACTCTATATCATTTTGATTAAAAATATAATAACGCCTCTTCTCACAATTCAAATATTTACATTATACCTGTATTATATAGATCTCTCTCACAAAGGCTTGTGCTTTCCTCAGCATAGTATATTGCCCTCAGCATAGTATATTGCCTCTTCAAAATACACTCATTCACTTGCCTTCCGTATGCATACAGAATATCTAGTCCGTTATAGAATGATCGTTCCCGATAGAAATCCGCGAGCTTTTACAGAATTCAAGATGATCATTTTGTACGGTCTCATCTTAACTTATACTATATTATTCAAAGGGTTCGAAATATGTTTTCCCAGTAGTAGATGTATTCGATGATTCATATTTGTAAGTAACTTTCGCCTGTGATAGGGATCGGATATTGATCCACGTGTGCGTTTATACTCTGACATTGATTACACTTGGGTCTTGGTCTCAAACGATAAAAGTCTCCACTTGATCCCGCGCCATCGCCACCCAGTCCTGGACTTGCAACTATCTTAGTTCTTTTTCCACCTCGGTCGGCCAACTGGGCGAAGATCACTTGGCCATCCCAAATATGTGCGTTTGACATTGCAAACATCATTTTGTTATCGCCTTCATTTCCGGTGTAACGAAAATACAGGAGTAGGGATATGTTTGCCTTTTGACTTTGATTATAAAAAGCGGATGCTCTCGATATGTGACGCTTTTGGATTCCTGACTTGTATAGTGACAAGACCTGACTTGCTGATGGTCATGTTGTGTTATTATAATTATAGTACAGTATAGTTTAACCTCTGATCTATCGTACCAGTACAAACGGTAGATTAAACATTCATTCTTAATGTAAAACACTCTACTTATAAGTTACGTTATAGTTCAACTTTAAACAATGTTTTAGCCTTCATATATATAAAACGGAACATAATCGATTTGTAATATAGAAAATAAATTTACTTCACGTAACATATTTATGGGATTGTCAAATACATTTAAAATAATTGCTTTTATTAATTGGGTAGATAAAAAATGGCGTAGGTAGTATTTGAATTTCTGGATTGTTTTTATGCATTGACGTCAATAGGACATTATAAATTCTATTTTCATTTTACATTTTGAATCTGTATATTTTAATTTATTGCATTTTAAAATTTATTAATAATTACCATATTCAAATATTTAAACTTTCGTGATATAATATAAACTAAATGTAAAATGCAGTGAGTAACGGGATGCGACAGCGAAATAATACCAATGCCACCCACCCTGAAGAGCTCTCGATGGGCTCGAAACTAGTCGGTGCCGACACTGCATTAATAGGTGAGCGTTCGTTGTTTTATAATGAAATTTAAGTGTATACGTTTGTTCGTCACATGTTTTATAACTTTTTTTTTTCATAAGAGATGGGGGCAAATGAGCGGCGGGATCACAAAGTCGTGGACGCCCACCCAACCGCATTCAAAGTAATTTGACTGTCATAGGGTCAATATTTTTTTATTAACAACCAGTTATCAGGGTCGATGTTTTTTTTATATCGTTGGTAAATTTGATGGAAAGTATGCCGGCATTAAGCCGCATCGATGGAAAACAAATAAAGGAAGCAATCAGTGCGCGACAGGGAGTGCAATTTTCGATTAACAATTTCAGGTAATGGAACGTCAGAGCGAAGAGTCATTTATCGAGCGATCGAGAGATAGCTACATTTATTCATTTTATGTCAACTCTCTTAGACGTTGTCTTTGTAACTTCTTTTTTTCACTAAAAGAAAGCTTATTTTCCTGATTTTCTTTTGTTTTACATTATCCATCTTAAAGAAAGTATATAAAATATGGTGAACATAGATGAGAATTTGTAAGTAGCACGAAATTTTTCCTTTCCTCACCCCGTCCGATTCTTCATTCAAATTCTTTACATATTGAACAATAAATATTTAATGCCGCCGTAAAAAAATCTAAATCGGACAAAAGGCCGATTGTCTAAATTCGCAGGAGCTCGGCGTTTTTTTTTTTCGACACGATAAACCACTCAAGTCGGGTCTTCTTTGCAAAAAGGTTCGTTTATGATTTATGAAAGGACGCTTTGTACGAAAATATTTCAAAAGCAGTCACCGTGATAGGAGATTTGGATTGTTAAACTAGTAGGCACTTGCTTTCTTTTCTTATAAAACTTCGGGCTTGAATCGAAACGTCCTTTCCACTTATTTTTTTTATGTAATTGGTAGTCGAAGTCAAAAGAGGTCAATTTGATTTTGAGTTTCCAATAAAAAAAACCACTACCGTTTATTAGTGTATTTTTTTGTTATTCATAATACATAATTGTAATTAATCTTGTGTTTAATTTAACTACGATTAGGAAGATTATATTTTGTCATCTTATCTAAGCTAAATATATTTTTGAGAACACACATTTAAAAAATGACTAGACATCACAAATGTATGTTATTGAAGCGCCAATAGCCTAATGTTTATGGGTACGAACTACCAACCAAGCGGACGCGGGTTCTGTGAACTGTTCTAAGAATCATACACAGTACATTTTTTTTTCAAAAGTATCAAGTAAAGTATAAAATTTTGAAACACCAATAGCCTTATGTTGAAGGGTGCAAGCGATCTAACGGTCGTGGGTTCGAATCCCGCCATACGACTATTGTTGTGAACCATATCCTAACACAAGCTTTTTCAAGCATATCTGGAATGGTTACAAAAATATTAGTAAATTAACAAAGATCTACTAATATTTAAAAAAGATAAAATAAAACTATATAGGAACTATCTCTGAATGTTTTCACATTAAACATCTGTTCACGAACTTTATTTGAGCCAATTGCTAACGTTAAAAGGTAACATTATTTATTTGGCCTAGTTTTTTTTTTTTATATTATGTTATTTTTTTCCTTTCAAGATTCTAAAGTCGTTTGTATAAACGAGCTTTTACAATTTCGTAAAAGCAATTCACTAAACCTGTTCATTTTTATAGGAGTTAGCAATAAAATTGTTAAGTTATCTATCAATAAAAAAACATGACAACAATGTGTCAAGAACAGATTAAAAAATTTTAAAGTGTATAATAATTTAAATGTATTATTTGTGTTTTTTTTTAATTTCACATTAATTCGTCCGTACGATTTAAGTATTCCAAAATTACTTAATACTCGTTTAATTCAAAATAATCCTGCGTCATGTTTTTATAAAAAAAAAACAATATTTTTTTTTTAATTTACCAAAATTTTTTATTAAAAAATCTGTAAGAAATGGTTCACAATAGTCGAATAGTTCATGCTGATTTTTGTTAATTTACTCATATTTCTTGTGAACATTCCTGGTAGTCTTGAAAAAGCTCGTGTTAGGATATGATTCACGACAATAATCGAATGATAGGATACGAACCTACGGCCGCTAGATCGGTAATCGGTACCCTTAACCATTAAGCTATTGGCGCTTAGATATTATTCTTGTTTTTGTTACTAGAAAAGATTCATTTGTCCGTTATCGTTGAATAGAACACAAAACCTATTGTTTCGCAAACATTAAGTGAATTGGGTCATTTAAATATGTCGTGTACAAACGTCTTGTATTAATTATACTAAATGAAATGAGTAACTAAATTATAATTAGACATTGTATTTTAAATGTCTAATTAGATGGTTGAAATTACACGTAAATTCATATATTCTGTTTTCGACATTAACAAAATTAAAATTTAATTCAATTTATTAATTAATATTAACAATTTAAAACTTGATTTAACTGTCTTTTAAACTTTGGTCTGCAGCCAAGTCTGGGGGTACTACCCATTTTATTTGCTTGAACTTTTCTCATTATCTACACTCGAGACATTGTTCTATATTTTGTTGTCTAACACTATAAAAACGTTGTAAACGAAGCGACTCAATGACCCGTGAACGACGCGACTTGTTAAACTGCCAAAACCGATGTAGACAGATACTTCAATAATCCCTCCATTCATAACTTTCTCGGGAAACGGACGACCTTGAAACTGAATTTACATATTCATTTGCTCCATTGTATCTCAGTTGTTACAACCGACATACAAACTCGGACCAAGATTCGAAGTTGAGACAATAAATTACTCTTTTCTCATAAAAAACGAGTATGAGAGTTATGACAGTTGTACAAGGATGACAGTGAATAAAATTCTTTCCTGTCGACCCCTCTTTTGTTTTATTTTATACAAAGTCAATTTATTTGATTAGTAAAATGTTGTTTATAGTAGGATAATTGTTACCATCTTAAAGAACAAATTAATGATGCCTCTCGTTTGTAACTAACAAAAAAACTTAATGGCAACACATACGGTGTCTGTACATTCGTTACAAACCATAGTCACGATGATTTAATATTTTTTACGCGGTATAATAAATCATTTGTCAGATTAAATCAATGTATTTTTTTCTTTATTCTGTTTTTGTTTTTATAAATAAAAGTGCAATATTATTCAAATACAATATATTTCTAACCAGTTATAATATTCAAATGCACAACAAAATTAGTTAATTCGTATATTTATATTATTTCATTTTAAATATCAAATTGAAATAAAAATATAAAATAAAATTTTATTTTAAAAAACATGTATATTTTTAAATAAAATATGTCTTTTGAGTTTTCCTTATAGATAGAAAAAAGTTTAACATACTCTTTATGTGAAATATGAAAACTTTTTTGTAATATATTCTAAGCATTACCATGCAGAAATACGTCTAGTATGCAAACAAGAGGTTAACAATTTGAATAAAACATGAGTAAAATGAAGCAGAAAACAATTGAAAGTTGAATAAGATTTCTATAAATGAATGAACGTAGATGAACAAAGAACATGGCGCAAATTAAATTAGAATAATAATTAATAAATACACATATTTAAAGGAATATATGTTGTGTGGCAACATCGAACTAAGTATTAGGAAATAAAATATATAATAGTCTAAGTAATTACAATGTAATTCAAACAATCGTTAACTTTCAAATAATCTAACTCTTAAATGTTTAATCAAAAACATTTATCTTCTAGACAAAACGTCTACGTTTAAGGAGTAATTTGTTAAAGCCTAGAGGAACTTTATTGTACAGACGATCGTTATCGCCACGCAATAAATCACACGCCGTGAAACAACTATTGATAAAAAAAATGAAAAGATGCAATTTACGCCTATCACTAAGACGGGAAACTCTGAAATGTACCATGTAATTTTTCATAATTTGAATGTGACGATTTAACCATTTTGATAATTAAAAAAAAAACAAAATGACAATAGTGATAGTATTTTTTCAATAAAGTTTTATATTGTCCAGTCCTTATATACATAATAAGTATCCTTTCATAGAAGCACTTCTTAAATAACACGGATTATTACAATCATCAACCTTTTCCCTACGGAGGGTCGGACACAGTATGTCTGTGGTAGACAGTAGACTCTTCCATACATCTCTATCCGTCATATGGACACGCATCTTACGCATATCCAATTTCACATACATCCACTCCTTCGGTCTTCCTCTACCTTTATAGCCATCCACATTCAATCTCATTACCTTCTTGTTAATATATTATTTCAATGGTAAGATGATTTATTTATAAATTCACGTTTACCAACATAACATGGTATACCTGCCCTTTTCCCTATATAGGGTCGGCACAGTATGTTCTACTCTTCCATACATCTCTGTCAGCTCATATCTGAAATCACACACTTCCTACGCCTATCCACTTTCACACAATCCATCCACATCTTCGGTCTTCCACTACTTTTATAATCATATCACAATCACACAGATATCGACTCTTAACTACAGTATGAACAATTTTTCTTACAAGCTAACACAGTATTCATAGATAAGATAAAAACGAAAACAAAACTGTAAATAACAAAACAAAAACATTACCCTTAATCGGCTATAATAACAAAGTGTCAATTAATTTTCAGAAGAAAGATGCGGTATTAGAAAAGATGTATGTTTAAGGGAATTAAATATAGTTTTAAAAGGACACTTACTTAATTAATATATCACATCTCAAATTGCAGACATATAAGATTTAAAAAAAAAAACCTTTTGTCGCGAGCACGTATGTTGTACTATTACACGTTGTAGTATTATACGAGTATTAATTTATATGATAAGAGAAAAAAAATCGTATATTTTCGAAATCTACTAAACCTGTTTTAAATTTATCATATCAGATAGTATTCAATTTTTTTTTTTATAACTCGTGGTTGGGTTAAGAGTTCAATGTATTGTCGTTGTTTAATTAATTTTTATAAAATTTAAATTAAGATTTTCGATATATGTAGGATTATTTATGCACCAACTAAGAATTTCTAGGGAACGCTGTAACGTCTGATGCTTTAATGAATTAATTATATCAAATTTAAATCATCGTAAAATTGACAAAGATTAGTTTTTTTTTTATGATAGTTTATAATAATTTTAGTTAATTGACTAATATTATTTGTAACCATTCCTTGTAAGATTAAAAAAGCTTGTGTTAGGATATGGTTCACGACAATAGTCGAATTGCGGGATTCGAACCCGCGACCGCTAGATTGGTAATACGTACCCTTAACAATTGTCTAAAGGTCCGATAGTCTCATCGGCGTTTCAAATATAATTTATATCAACCTGTATAAGTCCACTGCTGAATATTACGCCTTCTCCAATGGCTTGCAGTCCTTTCCGCATTAACAGACTTCATTTTCCTGAACCCACGCTTCTGGTCTCAAATCAGTTTCTTTTATTACATGTCAATTAAAAACTTCTATACTACATAACAGTTCTATAGCATCATTAATCATTCCGGACGACAGTTTCGAACTTTGAAGTCGCACTCGAAGCTAAAATTGGACGAGACTTGTGCACACTAAACTCTCGGAGCGTTTAACAATCTAAGCTATAAATTAAAATCTGGATAACATTCGCAAAATGTCGATCGTTAAAAACACAATTCACTCGTTAACTGTAACTTCGATACAGTTTTAATAGCCCATACCGAAAACTGTAAATATTGAAATTATTTATTTTCTTATTCACAACTAGATGTCGCCGCGACTTCGTCCACGTTTAATGAATGAAAATGATTTATTAAACCAAAAAAATTACTCTATTTGATCCGTTTTTGGGGCTTCCATTTAGGTGACCATTCGGCACTTGTGGTTGGAAGCCCCGCTCTTCTGTGTTTTTACAACAAGCCTTAAATAATTATATAAAATAAAACATTACAAAATGTAATGTACGATTGATCTTACAAAAAATACGAGTGTGCGTGCAATAAAGTGTGTGTGTGAGTGTTTGGGAGTATGTGTGTGAGTACATACGTGTGTGTGTCATATGTATATTTAATAAAACCTAATTTAGCCTTTGATTCATTCCAGGTTGTAATCTCTACCAAATTCCAATTCTGAACTTACGGGGCAAGAAATGTGTACATCATTTTACGTCATCCAAGCATCAAAATCTCCTCATGTTAGTAAGATAGTTTCTAGATTTTATTCATATTATATTCATTTGCTATATAACAATCCTTACATTACATAACACAATTATATCTTATTTAATGGATATTTTTGGACGGTCACTTCGTAATTTCGCAAACAAATTTAAAGTCTTATTTAATAATCAATAAAATACTTTGTCACGTGAGTTGGTGAATCACGCGTTTTTTTTCTCTTTATAATTTCATTTATTTTTAAAGCAAATTCTAAGAAAAAGCTTTTATTATATAAAAACCAGTCAGCCACTAGTCTTGCAGTGGACTGTTACATAACATCCACGTGCTATGTGCGGGCTTTTAGTGTTCAAAACGTACCTCAAAGAAATAAGTTTTAAAGAACTAAAATAATTTGTTGTATATTGATAAACATTATTTGTTAATTATTTACATAAGCAAGAAAGTGATGAGATTGAATATGGATGGCTATAAAAGTAGAGGCAGATCGAAAAAGGTGTGGATGGATTGCGTGAAAGATGATATGCGTAGGAAGTGACGGAAAGGATATGATGGCTGACATAGATGTATGGAAGAGTAGTGTATA
>JAODUI010000010.1:3407277-3419544 GCA_027563995.1 Papilio gigon | reverse complement strand
AGGCATACAGCTTTTGTTTTAATTACTGAGCATTTACATCGGTATCTTGCAACTGCACTCATCAATGTGTCAATTGAACTTTCCCGCGATCCATTCGGATTACATATATTTGTTTTTAAAAAAACCTTTTTTAGTAACCACAAATATTATCAATACACTTCAGAAAGACGATTTTCAATTGCTTCTAAATAAAAAAAATATTTAATAACAACTTATATCTACGGTGGAAACGTGTTGTAACAGCTTATAAGAAAACTAAATTGATTAGTTTGTCAAGTGCTCAGTGCACGAATACGGTCCGCACTGACACATCACATTGTCCGATTTGGTCATTTAATACCCATTTCGTTAATTATGAGTGTTAAGTAGACGAGATCCTCGAAACAATCTTAACGTAATTATAAAACTATCAAACTGTGCCGGTGCTACTCATAAAATCCAAACGTGCATAAATTTACGTGATAAAGCCCTAGCCTATAAAAATCCCATAAATGTTAAGTGAAAGACGCAGGGTTGCTAGCTTTATGTACCTTTTTATTTATTAATAATTCATTCGATAACATAGTTTTTATTTTGGTTCATGCAATAATTTAATAATTTCCAAACAATTGTTTGGCATAGGACATGGATATCAAAAAGAGCATCTCAAAAAACATAGGTTAATGAATAAATACTGTGTCATTTCCATTAAAAAAAAACAAATAGAACATCCTGTAGTGGTGTAAAAGGAATTTCGAAATAAAAACGATAAAAAGTAGCAACCCTCGTTATCGTTCAAAATATATGCGTAATTTCACTCGACTCCAAACAAAATTTCCAGATTAGTGAAAACAAAGTTAAAAACCAAACGTGTGGAAATCCCGTGTAAAATGTTAATTAACTCACTAGCGAAATTATTCCCGACATTTTGGAGTAACAAATCCTCATATGTCTGTTGAGGTTGCATTTCCCTTCCAAAGACTGAGATTCCTTCAAACAGCATGTACTCGTGAATAGTACTTGCCATTAGGAACCCACCACTAGCCCCTACGAATGATTTGTACGCGGGTGTTTCGTATAGGATTATTGCTCTGCCCCAGCCAAATCTGCAGAAATAGAACAACTGATAATAATGACAATAGCGCCATCTATTAACAGTGACCTATAAATCTTTAAAATGTAAAAGAGTCATCTATGTTTTTATTCTAAAACGTAAGAAACAAAAATAATACACTCTGTATAATATTAAGCTAGATTACGTATTTGTAACCATAGTTTAAAACGTGTATTAAAATGTCGTACAATGAAAGTAAATGTTTAAAAAAAATATAAAACAGGTGAGCAGATAAAATGGAAAACCTGCCATCTATGGAAAATATCGTACACTAAGAACTCATCCCTGTGAGTTAACGTTAAAAAGGTTACAAATAGACTAGAGTACCTAATAACATGTTTTGGTTATTATAATCCAAACTTATTAATCAGGATAATAGATCGTTGTTCAATATTACTTACCTTGAGTTCGCAGTTTGAATTTTTAAACTAAACAAAACTGTACTCACTCGTATATTTGTAGCCGAGGTAGAACTTGAGATTTTCTGTATAATTAAGGCCGCCATCTGACGTGGTGTCCCAAGGTGTATAGATGATGTCTTCTTTTTTCAAATAATTCGCGAACGTTTTCATCATGAGTAGGCATGTAGACTTTCCTGCGACGTGTACTTGCGCCTCTGGCTCGTTGATGAGCAGGAGTTGCCTCCAGTCGTAACTAGATGGCGCGGAAACAAGAAGCGTGTTAGTGCAAAATCACTCAGTGCTTAAATCGTGCTAATCAAATAACATTTACAACAATTGTCTTATAAATATAATAAATTTAGGTTAAAAATATTTGCTACTAAAATAATATTATAAGATACATGTAAATGAGATAAATGTCATTTGGATAAATTAAATTGTGGATTTTTTTTGAATACGAATAATATCTTATTATTAATAAACAAAAATATCATAAATAATCTGTAAGCACGGACTTTATATTTCCTTTTGCCACAGATTTCTATTTTTTATTTTTGTTTCTTGTTTGAAATTTTATTTGTAACTTTTGTGTGGCAATAAATCTGTTTCTTTCTTTCTTTATAATGAATGAAGAACCAATACTGTCACATATAGTGCACAAAAATTCACGCAATTTAAGAATGTGAATATGTCACAATGATACCAAAAATTATTTACAGTTTTGTAATCAATTATCATAAATGATAGTAAATTTGACTAACACGTCGTAATAATCCATTTCATAATCTATACCTTTATTACTATAAACGTGCGTTTATAAAAAGCACTCGACATGAACACTTTAGTACAGGTACCAATTCAATTTCGGGGCCCTTCTATTTGCGTATACCAAATGCACTATCTCCGCCGCGTCGCAGCCACTCCGCTAAACAAATAAAGATAACGCCGAAAGCCTCTTCATCTGTTCCAACAATTTTTTTTTTATATATCCACAGTTCACTTGAAATCGAATTGATTAAACTCGATACTGGCGCGTTCGTATATTTGATTAAAAAAAAATGATTTCGGACATTTTTATCAACTACGTGACGTACTAATAATAAAAAATAAATTTAATCAGTAGATTAAGTGACGTGGATGAGCTTTCAGTAATTTATGCATCGTCAGAAGTAGTTTATATAGAAGACTAGCTTTCATCCGTGACTTTGTCCGCGCGAAATAAAAAAAAAAACTAAATATGCGCCTATATGCTATTCCAGTTAGTAAAACCATAACCAATAGAAAACTTTCCATTGTTCTCTTTTTATATAAATATTAGCAGATTTTTGTTAATTTACTAATTCTTCTTTTGCTATACCAACTAAATTAGGGCTTGTGCTAAGATATATGGTCCACAACAATAGTAAGGTGGTATTCGAATTCTTAACCACGTGGTCGGAAACTGTACCTTTAATCATTAGGCTATTGGCACTTGAAATATAAATCTATTGACAATAAAGAACTTTATTAGTCAGTGAAATGTCTAAATACAATTTCTCATTTCCACTAAATTCGGCAATTGAAGATGTCAAGTAAGTTTTAACAGTGTTTTAGTTAAATTGATACTTATTTCTATTTCATAAGCGAAGTCTATACACTACCATGTTCATGGTCGAGTAAATCAGAAAGTTGTGTATCGTGGCGACTTCAAGTTTATTTGTTCGATTCCGGCGGTTAATTGAAGTCGCAATTTAATTAAAACGAAATAAAGACTTCATTTCCTGTCAATATGTTTGAGAATTGAGACCGAGATGTTTAAATTATAAATTGGCAATTCTAAAAGGTTTTATTTATTGACTGTTCATTTTAGGTTATGGGCAACTTCCGAGACGGACAGAATTATATATTTAAATAAAAAAAAGTAATATTTTGTATATTTAACTAATATTTGTATCTTTCCAACAATGGCTTATGTTAGGATGTTTAAAGATATAGTCGGATGTTGGATTTGAACTCTTAGATACGTGTTTGGAAACCCGTACGAGTAACCATTAGGCTATTAATGCTACAATCCGACATGTGACAAGGAGAACTATTAGTATGAATGATGTGGACCTGGGAAGATTGCGTGAAGGGTGAGATGATTAAGAAGGGAGTGACCAGTGAAACAAAGATTGATAGATAAATCTGGAGTGGGACCTTACGTGTGTGTGATAAGGATGATAAGATGATGGTGGTAAATTTTATAATTCTTCTAAATTCGAAGTTACGAGCGCCGGAACACGGGACATAAAAGTCTACCATGTTTTGATTTATGTCACACGACAAAATACATTAAGGTAAAAAAAGTAGAGAATAAAGTTCAAGTCTTTCTTTTAAGTTAAAATATTAGTAGATTTTTGTTTTAATAACTAATATCTCTTGTAACCATACCAGGTAAGCTGGAATAGCTTGTGTTAGGATATGGTTCACGATAATAGTCGAACGATGGGATTCGAACCCGCGACCGTTAGATCGATAGTCTGTACCCGTAACTATTAGGCTATTGACGGTTCAAAGTTTAAGTTTTTATTCTAAGTTAAATATTCTACGCAACTATATTTGCTTTAATATAAACAATAAGTAAACAATACAACGTGATTAACAACGTGAGGCAAATCAGGTCAGTTCTATCCGAAACTGTTGTATTGAAAGTTTGGGATACCTTTCAAATTATATTACCAGTTTGGATGTTAGTTATTACGTATTTCCAGAACAATTGCAAGGTTCAAGATGGAATAAAACAGACCTTATAATCTGGAATAAGTGAGTGATGTCCATCGTGACGTATCAGTCAATGGAACATTGCTATCTCTGGGAATGGGATCTAAGGTGACTTGCAAATCCGAACTTAGTCATAAAGGTCCGGTCACACGGCGCACAGTACAAGCGGCATAAAATTCGTAGATGTAGATATAGGAAAGCTTAGGACATGATTTTCTGGAATATCACATAGATTTTACATTTTTTTTTAAATGTCAGATGGACAAAATCGCGGGCGACATCTAGCAATATTTAAATTAAACTATGAGCTCTGTTGACTTTAGATCAAAGGGATAACTTTTCTAGTTGTGTTGTTTTAGTACAGACACTGTTTAATAAATTATAGAGAGAACCCTGTCTGTTATAGAAATATAAATTGTGTTCAAATATTTTTCTACTATATAAAAAGAGTAACCTAACACTACAAAGTTAATGAAAAGTATAAATAAACAAATGAAATTAAAAAAAAAGGTATGGCAAAATTTGAACACAACATTATAATAAACACGGTCTCATAACCTATTGTGACGTCATCTGTAACTGTTTGATTACAAGGCTTGTTCAAAATGAACAACTAGACCAACAATTCCTATGCAACAAACCAACAACGACAATAACAATGAAAACGTAAACGTAATGACTTTGACTTATTAACGGATGAAGTGACGAGACGCTAGTGTTTTGTTATTTTATATAAATTATAGTATTCTGTAATCAAAGTTTAAAATATCAATCTATCATCCTAGTACAAACGGTGGAATATATATGTATGGTGTTAAAGCTTTCCTTACCTTTATTCAATGGTATACATTGAGTCGTCCAAAAAGCCAATCCCAACTTCCATTAAAATGTGTGATAAAAAGGTACTCACTCATTATACTGATATATTTCTGTATATCTACTGGCCGGAAAACAGTGGCCGAGCAGGAAATTTTGCGAGGAAGTATTTGTATGGACATTGATAAATTTGTATCTGATGTGTGCATAGAGATATAGGGCGGATTTTACACGAACAAATCTCGTACTAATGTTGTCTATACGAATATTTTCTCGCAAATTGTCCTTGGTAATGCAAGATACTAACTGTCTCATTATATCGATGATGAAGTACGCCATGTCCTTAAATCCTAGAGGTCCGGAGCGCACCATCATGTAATACTCGTGGTGACAGTTCTGCTTTGGCTGCACGAAGTCGAAAGTCAACCCGCCAGTCGTCACCAATGGTATGCCAGTGTTGCCCAGGAACTTCGTTATCCGAGCCACGGACGCTGTGAAACGAAATATCTGGTTATTCTTCATAAACAATATTTAATTCGATTTTAGAATTGCGCAAAGTCACAAGAAAATATAAAGATGTACGTGAAATCAACCAATCCGCTCTCTAGCTTAGTTAGTTTGATCGATTAACGCACATGTTAGTTATTTTGGTAGGGATATGTAAGATCTGACAATTACCACTACATATACAGCGGTTGGTATGTTATTGTTTTGTTTCCAACTAAAAATTTCATAAGACATTTTACTGTTGTCATTTGTTTTAGACATTTTATTTCAAACACTAGGAAATTGTATTGTAACGTATTAGAAATAAATGAACTTTTTAATATCAGCAATTGTTTTGTGATATAGAACAAATTTCCCGTGTTTTTCACACGTGATTTGTTCTTGATTCAATTTTATTTACATCGAGGCGCCATAATTTTACGATTGTACTCCGCGGCCGTCGCTTACATTTGAATAATTGAACAATCTAACATTATTGGGAATTAACGGAAAATTTATTATTGCCTAAGAGTGAAAAATAAATCCTATGACAAAACAATGTGACGTAAATTGGAAAGTTGAACAGTTACTGTTATAATCATTAGACTTATATAAACAAATAAAAAATTAAAGCCTTAATGAAATTCTCGACGAAATCTCTTACTCGAGAATAGCCAACTTTAGGAACAGATTTTCTGAAAGTTTTTTTTTAATAATAAATAATCTGTTTAATAATTAAATTATTCTCTATCTTTATACGTTATGTTTATTTTTCTTGGAAATTCTATTTTCATGAAAATTCAAATAAATTACTAAGTAAAAAATTCACGAAGAAAATTAATTATGTATTCTATGGTCCTAACGACGAAAACAAAACGTGAATGAAACATAATAAAATATTAAAATTATATCAAACAATTTGAATCGTCAAACAACGTATTTTGGTACCTTTGCCTTTTAATTTAATAATGTTTTCTTTATACCGAATTCCTGCTTGTTATAATTCGTCATAATCTTACCTCTCTCCCTACAAAGGGTCGGCACAGTATGTACTATTCTTCCATACATCATCACCTCACATATACGCATATCCCCATTCATACAATCTATCTATATTTTCTACAATCTCGTGTTATCGCATTATTTCCGGTGTAGCGAAAATACAGGAGTATTGCAGAAAAAATATGGATACGATTTTCTTTTGTCTCTGTTTATTAAAAATAGATGCACTGAATATGTAACGCTTTTGGATTCCATACGAGTATAGTGATTAGAACTGTTTTGCAGATGGCCATGTTATGTTATTGTTATAATTAGAGTCCAGTATAATTGAACCTCTAACCTATCGTAATACTACAAAAGGTAGATTACAAACCGTATTAACAGAACAATGTCGATGGATATCGACACTAAATACGAAAGGTGTTTATTTCAATGACTGACTTTAAAAATTCTTTTGCAATTTTTTTGTTAATTTACTAATATTTCTTTTACCACTCCAACTAATAACTACGCCTGTGCTAGGATATTGTCAACGACAATAGTCGAATTGGATTCGAACTATCGACCACCTGATCGGAAATCCGTACTCATAACCATTAGGATATTAGCGCATTAGAAAGCTTCATTATCACTGAGTAATAGGCTATATTTATTGCTACATTATTTTTTCATCATCATCATATCAGCCACACGTCGCCTACTGCTGAGCGTAGGCCCCCCCCAGAGATCGCAACGACGATCGGTTCTCGGCCGCCCTCATCCAGGATACTCCCGCAAACTTGACCAGATCAACGGTCCATCTTGCGTGAGGCCTGCCCATGCTGCGTCGACCTGTCCATGGTCGCCATTCCAGAACTCTGATATGACGGACATTATTTTTTATATCCTATTAAATAAAGTTGCCGGCAAAAGCTAGTTAATTAATGAGCACAAGTAATATGACAGTGTTTGAAATCTACGTTTAAATGCGAAAATGTTTATGAACCCCTAAAATTACAGGTCACGTAGAAGGGTAAACGTGTGATTAAGGGTACGTGCGGGCTAATGTCAACAGAATTAACAAACAGAGCGTCTGGTGAAATTAACCGTGCGTTTTCATTGCAGAAATACTTGTACAGAAACATATTGTTTAGTTTCTATCATCACAAACAATGACTACTATACCAAATGTTTAGCTTCTTTTTTATATTTCCTGAACTCGTTTCATCATCATCATCAGCTACACGTCCCCACTGAGTGGCTCAGAGCCTACCCTATTTTTAGGCGTGACTAGGCCATAGTCAACCACGCTGGCCCAGTGCGTGTTGGTTGACTTCACACAGTTGATCTCTTTAACTTATTTTTATTTCATCACAAAATTAACAAATAAGAACACCTTGTAACATCATTTTGTTTGCTGTTTTACATTTTTACTTCCATCAAGAATGAAATGAAAGCAAATGTGACTTTTATTCGTTATTTATAAAAGTAGGTGAATCGTAACTCCTTTGTTTCTTTGTAAATAAACAAGGAAATAGTTATTTACTTCCTGCAAGAATACACTCGATCTCGAGAGATAAAAGGATTAGTTGTCTCGTCGCCGCAGCGAGCAGACGTTGATAATGTTTCAAGAAGTGCAACGTAGTAAAGAAGTTTTTAAAATAACAGTATTAGATTTTTATTTGAAGTGTTGGAAACACTTCAACAGAAGCTTAATGTAACCAACGGTTACTGTAACAATATGAAACATTTCTTTTAATAATTATTGTTCAATGGCACTTGAATTCGCCAAAACATCGAAGTGACCGCTGTCTATAGTCATCTACATTTTCAGATGCGTTGTCTACATTTAGTCGACAGAGGTCGGGACGCAAAGACGGATGTTTCCCCTTTTTAATGTTATAAACAACCTAATTAATTAGTAGTTTTAAATGTGAATACAATGACAATAAATACATTTTTATTACAAAAATGCTTGTTTATTCGAAACTCCGTTTTTTATCATTCGTCAATATTAATCCAATAATCCTCATCAATCGGGAGATCTGGAAACATGTTACCTTGAAAGGAAACGTAAATCAAATCTCGGCAGTGATTGGTAACATTTGATAACATAAAACATCTTCTAAAATCTATACGATTAATAGTACAGTAACTACGTTAATACAATTTTTAGGCTTATACTTTTTGTTTGTATTTTTTTATATTACTTAGTAGTTAAGAGACCAGTATTAAGTGATGTATTAACAAAAGACGATCTCTTATTTGAATTCAAGGTAAAAACAAAAGATATACAGTGAAGTGGAAAAAGTGCGTGCTGTGAAGACCGAATTTGTCTTCATTTTTTTTCCACCCTTTACTTACATTGAAAACATGGGAAAGGGTTGTAGACTTTGCAAAAGAGACGCCCAGAAAGAGGGAACATTTTCTGTACCTCGTCTTCCCTATCAATAAAATGTAGACAATGCATTTGCAATTGATATCTATGGTCAGTTCGCTATTTTAGCGAACTTAAAGTGACTTTGTCTTTGCTCCTTTTTACCTCTTATCTTTAAGTTGGTTCTACTTCAATTTATATTATGAAAACGAATTTCTATTGTACTATAAATAATTGATACTTGAATACATAATTTGTTTTCATTCGGACGTCAGCCGTTGAATCGGCCGCTGGTTAGGACAGTACTTTTAATATTTTCATATTTCAATTTATCAATAGATTAATTATTCATTTTATATTTTCATAAATAAGTTTTTCATTTCATTTAAAAGCTCGTTGAAAGCTTTATAAATTGTAGGTATAGTGTTTAATACCTAAGTTAGTCAGAAATGTGCATGTTTTTCAAAACTTTTCGAAAGCACAAACAGCCAACTTAACGTATGAAATTAAATCTGGTTAGCTGCGGTAATAAATATTATATTATAAGTTCATGTGATTCTGTACTTTATTTTGAATGTAGTTCAAGATTTTATTCAAGAAATTGAACACTTTGAGATTTGTAGATTAATTAAAAGACATTTTAAAATATGTGTATGTATATATAGTATCAAGCGCCCATAGCCTAATTGTTAAGGGTAGGGATTTCCGACCACTCGGTCGAGAGTTCGGATACCCCACCATTCGAGTATTGTTGCGGACCATATCCTCGCACAAGCATTTTCAAGCTTACCAGGAATGATCACAAGAAATGTAATTATTTTTTTTTGATAAAATATTAGTAGATTTTTGTTGATTTACTCATATTTCTTGTTCCTGGTAAGCTTGAAAAAGCTTCTGTTAGGATATGGTCCACGACAACAGTCGAATGGCGGGATTTGAATTCACGACAGCTACAGTAGTCCATATCTTTGACCATTAGACTACTGATGCTTCATTATATTATGTTATAATTTTTTTCTATAGACGATAACTAATTAAAAAAAAATACTTTGTTTTCTTTATTATTTACATATATAAGTGATGTGAGTTTTTTTTTTAAAAACATCATGTCACCTATCAAACGTAGTTTTTTTTTTAATAAAGATTAAAAAATAATATATGAATTCAAGATAAATAAGAAAGTGTACATAATACTTTGTCGTCTTAAGTGAAAGAAAATGTTTTCTTCGGAGCTTTGAAAACATGTTTACGTTCGTGCATTATTCATTGCGTTGAGAGAAAATCTTTCAAAAATTAGACTTTTAAATGGCGGAGGTTCTTGAAAATTTAATTAAGGAACATCAATAACAAAATACGTTACATAGTAAAGCAGATTTTCTCGCAGATTATAAAACCTTAAGAAAAATTATATTTAACAGTAACTCAGAGCTGCTTAATGTTGTCCTTAGTGTAAAAATGACTTAAGCGCTATTGTATAACTTAGTGTTCAATCGTAAATCCATCCATTTACGATTGAACACTCCATCCATCCAGAAATTTTTAATGCCAAAATTTGGATGGAAAAATGTTTTTTAGGTAACGACTAAACGTATAATTAATTAAGCGGAGAACCGCATACTGTGGAAGGCATTGGTAAAGGCCTGTGTCCAGCAGAGAGCAGACAGGGGCTGATGATGACGATGTAATGATTTTTTTTTTAATGAACGCACAGTCTCCGGTTGAAGCCGTTGTTTTTAAATATTGATCTCTATAAAATACGTCATTAAAGCCACGAATTCATTGGATTTTTATATTCTTTTTTTAAATGTTGCTGAAAGTCTATCTATGATACCAAGATGTTACAATTGTCAGTTTTGTAAGCGGGGAAAGTATCCGCTCGTTATCCTGCGTCAAATGGATTGCGCACTCAGCATTCTATCGTCGAGGATTAGCAAAGTAAAGAAAGAAGTTAGGTATCTTTTCGTTACGATTTCAGTGAATTTTATACATTGATTTTTTATAACAGAAAGGGCAAACTAGCGCCGGCATCACGAGCAGATTATGACACATTGAGTTGCACTAGTTTACAACTCAATGTGTCATAGTAATGTGTGTGTAGTTTATTCTACGTAAACATATCTAAAAATAATGTATTAATATAGAAAATATTATTGTCTATTGGCGTATTAAATAGCAATTTCATTATACTTAATTGAAACCACAATTATTCCGTTTAACTGAAAATTACTCGGCAATTGCCAAAGAAACTTGAATTTAAAACATTCATTCAAAGCTGACGAATTACATTATTACATAAAACTTAAAACATCCGCGGATTACAAACTTTATATCACCCTATATATTATCTGATGACAGTAAATTTAACCACAACATACAAGTTACAGATTAATGTAATACAATTTAGATCTAGATTTCTAATATAGAACGTCTGGTTACTAGAAATTGAATTTACGGCTCCCTATATTAACCGCACAACATGCTGCGTTAATATTCTAAATTAAATTACATTTTAATTTATTTATATTACTTTATTTATTGTTTATCCATACTACTTATAAAAACTAGTACTAGTAAATCGGTGTCGGTACCGACTAGTTTCGAGCTATAGTACCAAGCCCACTCACCCTGAAGAAGAGCCCTCGCTGGACTCGAAACTAGTCGGTACTGACACCGATTTACACGTGAGTTAAGTCGTTTTATAAGTAGTATAGTGAAACTCCTCGCGAAATGTTTAATAATTTATTATTTTTCTAAGCATTTTAAAAGAAATAACGCTCTTGAATTCCACAATCAATAACCGATATTATTATTATTTTTACTTTATATAAAATAAGAGAAGTAAATCGATTGCCGTATAATAGATCGGTTTCATTTCTGAAACGTATCACGTCCGTTAGGTATGTGGGCTATCTTATCAGAAATTTGTATCGAATAATCAGACTCATTCTAACTTCGACCGTTCATTCTAACTTCAGAAAATGTAATATTCATTCAAGCGAAAAATCTAGTGAAGTTGAAATAATACGATATATTGATTTACATATATATTTCATGCAAAACAAAACCACTAACACCAACTAGTCATGCTTCTTGCTTCAATGTTCTGTAAGCCATTTAACAACGCTAGTATACCTACATGCAGTATTCTAAAAATTTATTGAGTCTGTGGTGCTGTCAATGACTATTAGATGAGGTTACTTTTGGCGCGGCTTTTTGACACATAGAGTGATAAGATCACTCTTATTGTTCGTTATTTTTTGTTACTTATATTAATTATAGTAAAATATCAAACTGTTAAAACTTTCGTGAGACATTTCACTATACTACTTATAAAACGGCTTAACTCACGTGTAAATCGATGTCAGTACCGA
>JAODUI010000010.1:3378708-3401670 GCA_027563995.1 Papilio gigon | reverse complement strand
GAATTTCTTCGCCGATATGTGCAGGTTGCATCACGATGTTTTCCTTCACCGTAAGAGCGTCGGATAATGTACATATGAATTTCGAAAATGGAAAAACACATCGGTATATGGCGGTGATCGAACCTGGACAATGTCGAGGCGCTTAACAATTACGCCACCGACGCTCGTTGAGAACTTAAAAAGCAATAATTACAGTCAAATTTCTACTTTATTTTGTTTAGAAGAAGATTAAAAATAGAATGATATGTCACTGGTCAAAATACTTTCAATTGTTTTAGGAGAGATAACTTCCGATTGATTTACACGTTCAGTTCCGATTTAGGTTCTGATAAATTTAATCGAATGTTATATCGGAAGTCGATATGCGCCTAATTATCATTTAAGATGAGACATTTTTTTAACAAATAAATTTGTGCTAAATTATTACGTAAAATTATCAGAAACAAACTGTTTTGAATAAAAAAAAATGTTTTGGATAGTCCAATTTTCTAGGATTGCAATATACCATCACGCTACGTCCAATAGGAGCAGAGCATTCACCTCAAAAGTTCATACTCTTCATAATATAATAGCGATATAGATTAATAATGGGTACGACAATATTTTATTAGAGCTGCCCTTTATACTTTTGTCTTCGTTTCCGATTTAAGTTCCGATTCCGATTCGGTTCCGATTCCGATACCGGTTAAGATGCGGTTCCGATAAACAAAATATAAAACATGTAAAGGGTACGTTTTGTTTTTCTGACGCCGTGTAACGTAATGCCAAGAGTTCGGTAGCTCAATATAAAAAGTTTTGATACGCAATTATTTAAATTATAGTATTTAAAAAGAAAAGGAAATACAACAAAGGGTATTCTTCAAACAATATTTATTTCGACTTAACAATATAATAACACGCCTTGCGTGAATACTGACGCAACGTAGGGACCGGCGCCGTTGTAGTTTTAAATCAAATAACAGTGGTCTTATTATCTACCTAGAAACAGACAACCGATGACTACAAAGCTTGTAACAAACAACTACGAAAGCGAACTAGAAGCGAAGCCGAAGCTCGCTCGAAAACGTCGCCTAGTAGAACCTGACCTATTCCCAACGGAAGATCGGCACAGTATGTAATCTTCCATACATCTCTGTCCGTCATATCTGAACTCACACACTACATCCCATCACCAGATTGCCTAAAATAACTAGAAATTAAACTTTAATATGGTTAAAATGGCATTGGGGATATGTCCAGCAGCGGGCAGTTTGATGACGATGGCTGAAATGCCAAAGGATCATCACCTTTACTTTTGTGATATAATTTGAATTAGTATATTGTGTTTTTTTGTTTGTTGTTATTTGGGCAAAAATGCAGGAGTACCCTAGATGAGGTCGAAGCCCAATCATGGTGATGGGAGGGTCCGTACCCTATAAGCGACATTTGCCCACTGTACCCGTGTACAGTGGGCAAAATGTCGTTTATATGATGATGATTAAGAAGGTGGTATTATCATTTTTAAAGTGTAAACAGAATAAAAGGTTTTGCTGTACATTAATTATTTGTTAGTAAATCAAGTCTATTTGCTACAGTTTTTTCGTGAAATCGAATTCATCTAGTTTTAAGTTGAGCTTCGCTTTTGGTTAGCTCATGGTTGTGTTGAAGGCTTTAATTAAAATGATATGGTTAATACATTGTTTTTAGAGGTACCAACTTTCAAAATTTGTATACTGATTATAGGTCGTCAAGTTTGTTTATTTTATATTGTAGATTTTTTTTAATAACGTCCACAGTGAAGTGACGTATAGATTGAACGGTATACGCCCATATGATATGGTTTAGGAAATTAAAAATCAACACTCTAATTGTGTTAACGTCTATTTTTGTCAAAATTGTGTTGACTATTTACTTAATATAATGGGATTAAAAAATCTAACTTTACTATTCAATTTAGACGCTAATAGCCTAATGGTAAAGGGTACAGACTTCCGATCACGTAATCAAATCATCACTATCATCATCATCATCATCATCAGCCTCTGTCTACCCTGGTCACTGGACATAAGCTTTGCCTAAAACCTTGCACAGGGCAAATTGTTCGGTGAATATTATAAAATTGGAAATTTGATCATCCAAAAGTTTTTTTATCGACGCAAAAATAAAAAAAAATGTACTAAATACTTACTAATATTATTTTTTTTAAATGTTAGTTTTTTGTTAATTTAATAATATTTCTTGTAACCATTCCTCGTCAGCTTGAAAAATCTCGTGTTAGGATATGGTTCACGACAATAGTCGAATGGTGGGATTTGAACTTGAATATTATAAATGCGAATAAAATCTAATAAACATTACAATGTTTAATGATACAATGCAAAACACAAGTGTTATCGAATATTGAATGATATTTAGTACAGTCAGGAGATTGATTAGTCACGGTGTTTGAGTGACGTCACTGAACGCAGTCACAGCTTCGACTTTAGATCGTGAACGATTAACTGATCGCCCGTTAAATTAATCAACGAGCAATTAATGTGACTGAGCCCACCTTTGATGCGACCATGACGTACCACGCAATTACGTCATGCATACATTATACACTCGGTTCCCTATACGAATACCTATGGATCTGTCAAAAGTGGCCTTTGTTACGACCTATAAGCTAATGCTTGACTGTTAGCCCGCTTACTGTAAAGTGGTGATGCAGTCGAAAGATAGTACGCGTAAATTAGCAAATGGATGGAACCCTACTCTTAAAGGCTCCGAGGTCATATTTGGACGGAACAACTGACACCGCCAACTTGTTCCAATTCTTTGCAGGAGAAGGAACGATGTAACTGTTGAAGAAGGTAAAGAAAGGCTAATAGTATAGCATGTAGTAACTTATAGCATGACTGGTTTGACACCTTTTGCAGTATCACGACCACACAGAAGACGGGCCTCATCATTATCATCATCATTATCAGCCTAATAAAGTCCACTGCTGGGCGTAGGCCGCAATTGGTAGTAATTCTGCATATCGTAATGGTTCACAGTATCAACGTACGCGCTATATGAGGGCTCCTATTAATCAATATTCATCCATAATTCATTATGATAGAATTTGTTTTGTCTCTTTCTCTACATTAACTACGTCTTTCGCGTCCATCTGTTGATCAATCTTAAAATTGGCTCATGAGTTTTCGTTTCTCTTTAATATAGATAAAAAGGTGTCTGTACTTATACATGATTGACTTAAGTTCTTATATCCCCGTAGTGGAGCAGAGGCAGAGCCAGCTCGCTCTGTCCTGCGCTCTGCGCTTGTTGTATTAATTATTCCTAGTTCTTATAGTTATATGTTAATTGACACATATGCCACAGCGATGCTAGCTCAAGCCAGCCCACATATAGCTTAGAAAAGATCACATTTCTAGCTTTTATCTTTTATATTTTCCAATGTTTGCATTCAAAGGCGTTCGCCAAACACGGCGTCGGTACATCAATGTTGATTCTCGTTTATTTTTTAACGTTCCCCAATCCTTCTGGGAACGGATGTGCGCTGGCTTTTTACTGTTTATACTCCGACCGGTTTTCAACTTTACGACGCGACAAACATTTTTTCGATTGTTGATTGTAAAATTTAAATGTGTCTTGTATTCATAAATACGATGACTATCTGATTTTGTGTTGTAATGAAAAGTAAAAATTAATTGGATTTACACTTTGTGGTGATTTAAAAAGTGATATAATCTTACTAGTATTGTAAATGCGAAAGTATATAGACTGTGCCGACGGTAGGATGCGAAAGACAGATGAATGCATACTGTAAAAGGCATTGGGAAAGGCGTATGTCCAGGTAGACAAGGGCTGATAATGAGTTTACATTCCTATTTACTAAAAATACAAATAAATTTTTATTTGTAATATATTTACACGTCACGTATGTACATTCAATTTGTCATAATCCTAAAATCAAGTACAATAGTTAATTTGAAACAATGTCAGTAGTTATTAGTAGGTCAGAATGTTATTACGGTTATTCAGAACAACTAGATGGATTACGGTAAAATTTGGCATACGTGTAGAGTATGATCTGAAAGAACAAAGGCTACTAAAAGGCTGTTAAAAATGTAGGAATTTTAAGATAGGACATGACACAAAAAAGGTACGTACATGTATACAGAGATTTTTACAGCCAGACTAAGTCTTGGGTTTTAATTCGTTAATACAATCGGGTATAAAGCTATTTTACGACACGTGTTTTCTATAAAACAAGGTAAATTACAAGGGTCCTCGAAGGTAGGGTGATCTCAAATATTTGATTAACTCAATCAGTGTTGATTAGTCCTATACGGTCCACTTGGGCAAATATTAACTTTCATTCTTTGTAATGAATAGAGTTTGTGCTATTGTTGTATAAATCGAATGTTTGTAGGTAGGGAAAATTTGATTAGGAAGGGTCAATTTTGATATCCGACGCCTTTCTTCTGATGATAGATTTAAATTCATTTATTGGCTGTTTTTTTAGGGGCTTAATACGGTAAGGTTGTCACCTCTAGGTTTAACCAGAACTCTTCAAGGTTAAGAGTCTAGGGGCTTGTCATTAATATCTTCGGATGACTAGTGTATTTACTTTTAGTACAAAACTTCTGGTAATCTTAAAAAGCTTGTGCTAGGATATGGTTCATGACAATAGTCGAATGGTGGGTTTCGAACCCACGACCGCCACAGTTCGGTAGTCTGTACCCATAACCATTAGGCTATTGACGCGTCATTAAATTAGCTAAATTACAATAGTTATTTGATGATCCCCGTCAATGTCAAAAAATTTGCCAGAGGCCTTGTCTGCCTGCCGCTGTCTTGCTCTATCTAGTCTTAAATGTCTATTCCTATGTATAAACGGTTTTAAATATTTACTAACAATAATAACCGTGACACTAGCAAGTCTCTCACTAGAAAAGTATTCTGATTCGGCATCTGTCAAGAGGTCCAGAGTGGACAACTCACGGTAGTAATTTTTTTTTTCAATATTCTAAATTTTCATTCGACGTTTATTGAAGTTTGGCAGCCCTACGAGTAAAGGGATGTTTTATTTATCATTTTTTTTTATTTATACGTTTGTTTACCCCTTACAGGAAGAGAAACCTTTTTTCGGGCAAGCAAGGGTTGGTTTGTTTAAGATCCTTCTAGATAAATACCGATAGGATTTTTTTTTTCGGTATCCCTTTATTGATTAAGTTTAGTAGCTTATATAAGAAAATGTTTTTACAGTATTTATTCAAAATAAGTTACATAAAAATCTATTTCTTTTTATGAGGACTGAATTAACGCTTGAACGATTCCAACCGAGGCCAAGAGATGATGATATCGAATGAGGGTATGGGCTAGATTAGTGTACATTTCTTCCATCCCTTAAAGACCGGCAACGCATCTTCGATACCTCTGGTGTTGCTGCTGTCTGATGATGAATTTTAGTCGATCCGAGGCTCGTTTGCCCACTTTTACTATAAAAAAAGAGACAGATAAAAGACATCGAATAACATCAACATGGAATCGAACATATAGATTGCAATGTTCGATCATATCAGGCGCTAAACAACTGTCCTAGACGTTAATTAATTATTAAAAACAAAACTATAACAATGTAAAAAAAACATCTATAAAATTAATGTCAACTTTCAATCAATGTATAAATCATAAATAGCTCAAATAGGTCAATGATCTGAAGGCGTGAAATCAAATCTTAGCTGCGGTTGTAACTGGTTTTAGAAAACGAGTATTTAAGTCGAGAGGAACTCAACAGGAAGTTTGCCGCAATCAATAATGGATGACACAGACATACGTGAATTATAATATATCTTGAAGATTATTTCTTATAAATTAAACGATAACAATCATGAGAAAATAACGACCTATAAAAAATAAATATTACACACGCTTCATCAAATTACAATCATCATTATCAGCCTATGTTTGCCCATAGCTGGACATAAGCCTTTTCCAGTGCCCTACACAGTATGCCATCCTTCACCTAGCCACGCCTAACTTGTCTGTATGTGACAACAAAAAAAATCGAATTTCGCTCACTTATTTGCATTGTTTACAAAGAAAGAACATGAAAATCGTAATATCGGACACAGAATTGAACAGAAGACCTGCAGATTATATTTGCTTAGCCACTAACCTATAGACGTTCTTTTGATAGAGAAGTATATCCCCATACCAACTGTCTTCTACTTTCGACCTTGAAGGCATTAAATTACAAAAAATCCTTTCTTACAACAACGTAATAACGAAAATAGGTGTGTAAATTTTCACACCTTGTAGTTGGGTAACTTAACGAGTAACAGATACTTTTGTTTAGTAGCAACCAAAGTGATAACTTTTAATAAAATTGACTTTAACGAAGTCTTTATCAATTCGTCAATAGAGAGGACCGAAGTTGAATCAATACTATTAAAATTCATTTCAATAATGATCGAAGCTGTGACAGATTCAATTTTCTTTTCACCGTACAAATATTATAATTTCATTTCAAAACGAACTTTTGCACGCGACATTGTTTAATAAAAAAATAAAAAAACTCGATAAGTACCTTGCGGTATATCAGATAGCAATCTATCTCTGTGCAAATTTCATGCATCATCATCAGCCCTTGTCTTCTCAAAGTTGGACATAGGTCATCCTGAACAATTTTTATAGTCTACATCTAGTGTGTACCTCAAAAAAGGGGTATGTATGACAGCGGTAACTTGACCATTTTCTCGAATATCCGGTGACTAGGTTGTTAAAAGGCATAGGTGAAGGCATTGCGAAAAGTGTATGTCCAGTAGACAGACAAGAGTTATGGTGCTTGGTTGTTTGTTACACTATACGAAAACATGTTTGGAAGTATGGGACACTCTACTACAAGTGACCCCTTACTTAAAAGAGTTTCCCGGCATTTGTAAACATTATGTTGTTATTAAAATTATTATTTTTTAAATGTAAATAGCCAAACGAAGAATGAGTCAATCGTATTGATTACCTAAAAATAAAATTATCGCCTTAGATAACATTGATTAATTGTATATATTAAATATACAAAAACACTTAATAATGTGGTTTTTTATTTAACCCAATTATATTAAAGTCAACGAACTGTTATCGATCTCCATCGTAAACTTTCGTTTGTTTTCTTTCCGATAATATTTATAGAGCAGTATATAGACCAGTATATAATAATAGTTAAATAAAATATAAAACATAGAACAGATCTATCCGGTAGTTACTCTGAACGCGAGTAATATAATCTAGAAAATATTGTTGTGTGGGTTCAAAGTAAACGGAATTGAACCAAATTCACTGTTAGTACGAATTTAACGAAGTTATTTCAATGAAAATTCTTCTCCTTCACATTCGGAATTAAAAATTCCATTTATTAGGCAAAAACAATTATCATATTTTACAACCACGACAGAAATTTAATCACCGTATATCTAAATCGACACGATATATCTAAAATCCCTACTGTTAGGGATATCCGAACATGGAAACCTTTATCAAATTACATTTAATTAAAACGATTTAAAATACGTTTTAAATTTACAAATCAAATATTTCTTACATTTTTTTTTATTAGCAGATTTTTGTTAATTTCCTAACATTTCTTTTAACACACCAACTAAGCTTGTACTAGGATATGGTTTACGACAATAGTCGAGTGGCAGGAGTCGAACTATCGACCACATGTTCGGGAATCCGTACCCATAATAATTTGGCTATTAGCGCATATACTTCTTACTTTATGACCTAACATGAAAATTATTATTTCGTTAGAAACACAGAAATCAGAATTTTTTATCTCCAAAATAATTCTAACTCTTATTAAAGACATTATATTAACTTTTTAACCGACTTCAAACGGGAGATTCCCAATTCGTCTGTATTTTTTTTTATGTTTGTTACCACAGAACGTCGCCCCTAGTGCTCGATTCTTGATAATTTTTAAAACACACACTAAATGTTGTTTAATGTTTAATTAAATGGTGCCTTTGTGAAGATTTAGCGTAGGAAATCTACACTAAGGCATTAGCTTAGTGTTCAATTAACGTTTTTGTTTGCGGTATTAAGATTATCACCTATTAAGTTAATTATTACAATCAAGCAAAATATTTGACGGTCATCGTGAATCGGGAAATAATCGCAATGTAAACATGACTTAAAAAAAATATTATAAAGCATTTAATTTTTAATGAAAATTGTATATGTAAGATTCAAGTAGCGTGGCATGGCCTTAGACTGATGGTCTGGTCAAGGTTGCGGGAGTATCCTGGATGATGTTCGAAGGCTGATCATCGTGGCGATCTTTAGTGGAAGCTTAGTCCCAGCTGTGGGTGACATGTGGCTGATATGATGATGAAATGTTTGACTTAAAGAAAGATAAACAAAAGAATACAGTTATACTATTGTTAGGAAACCAACAATACCAGTGTAGTAACATAACCGTTTTAGAATATAAACCTAAATTTCGTATTATTGTCCTTTCAATGAAGTCGCCTCTATTTCTCTACGATCGTACTGCGTTTGTTTTTCATAATAAAAAAGGTTTAATTTTAATTAAACGTATTATAACCCAACTACTAATTTTTTTATACTTTTAAAATTGTAAATTGGAAGAAAAAATAAAAACATACATTTACGTTAGAGTACATAAGATATAATTTCAAATACATATATTTTTACTTACCGATTAACACTATCAATAGTTATGAACAACAACAATCATACAATGTACACAGGAACACATTGATAATTCGCGTTGAATAAAATATTTATACACAACTTTACGTTCGTGCGTCTTCAAAGCGCAAAATCGACGTTCTACACGACCACTCGCGACGACTAAACGACATACACTGAAAGCGATCGAGAAAATGTAACTGAGAAAACTTAAAAGCGTTTAATTCATTTATTTTGAACTACATACGACAATACAATACAACGCACTAATATATTGTAGAAAACGAGCCGTGAAATTTAGGCTGATACGGCCATGTCGAATGCGATAAGATAAACTGTCACTCAATTAATATATTTTAGTAAATTAATTTATCCAAATGATAAAATGGATTATTTTAAGCCATTTTATCAGGGCAGCGGGATTAGCTGCGGGATTGTTATTGGGTAGTGATTTATCAAGAGGTACTGTCCCGTGACATATTGTAAGGGATATAAGCAAAGCTATATCGTAGATATCAATAACTTCGTACAGTTATGTATATATGATTATGGTATGTAATATTTTTAATGAAATTTTAATATATAAGCTATCGCCCGAACACCCGTATTAATAACAGTAGCCTTTGTTCTTTCAGAGAACGTTCTATATTTTTGACAAATTCCGTCCAGATCGATCAAGGCGTTTTATCTTCAAACATCAAGACTTTCGTATTAAGAATGCTAGTGAGATGTTCTCGTAAATTAGAAGTATAAATATTTTTACATCACAATTTATTTATGCCTTGCGTCCAATATATGCATTAGACAACCTCGTCCTTTTTCAAATCATTTGAGATGACATTTGTTTTATTTTTCCTACATATTTACACTCAATACTAACTTAACAAAGAATAATTCATACGACTAATATAAGCCTACCAAAACAAATGTGTGCTATTGTCTATTGCGTCTAAAGGGACAGAATACATTCTATTCGTGCATACAATATCTAATAATAATCAACTTATGCGTGTTGTTAAATCCAATACGCCGTACACCAAACCACGGTCCGTTGGGACAGCTCCGCAATACAATTGAAGCCGGAATTATGCCAGCCGTGAATCGCAGTTATTACCCCTAGATCAGAATGTAGTTCTAGATTAACTATAGGTTCATATTTCATTTCATTGATTTTTTTATAAAAAGGTAAAGCACTGGTAAAGATAGAGCCAGCGATGACGCGGTAATGCGTAAAATTTTACTGAACCATTATCAAGCACCATCTTCCAGAACAAGCGTATTTAAAAATAAAGTAAATTTTTCTTTTTGACTTAATGGCTTTCTTGTTCTCGAACATATTGGAACTCTTTGGTTGAATATATAAAAAAAAGGTTTAGAAACGGCATTGTGACGAACGTCTAAACTCTACAAGTGTTGTGATAAGAGCGCGACGATTCATTGATGCGTTCTTTTATCAGATAAGTGTAGCCTATTTTAAAATATTTTATCTGACACGCGATAAAGAGTTAGTCCATTTGTGACATCTTACTGAACGTTTACATCGATTACAGAATCGTGTTGATAAAAACAACTACTGTTTGCAACACGATGTAATGCGACGCAGAATTTATAACATGTTCAACTTATTAACTTATTAATTGATAAGCATTATGAAACATTCGTTCTCAAGCAATTTATAATTCTTATAAAAACATCTAGTTACATAGAATGCTAATAAGTCAAATTACGTTATCTAGTAATACGAAATCTAAGCATTTCCCGCCATTTTTTAAAAGTCGAATGCGACATCAGGATGGATTTTGTAAAGGTGCTTTTATATTAGCGCAGGTTTACTGAGCACATAATATTATAATATTATAATATAATATTATTAATATTATAATATTATAATATTATGTTATATTATATTATTTAAAGAACCAACTGATATCTATGGAATAAGTCTTGAAGGTCTTCTTTGCAGACAATAAAGCGAATTGTTGATTTTTAACAAGCACATAACAATGCAACAATTCTTCACAAATAGTGAAGTTTATTGTTTGTTATCAGTTTCGGGCAAAAAGTCATTTGACACTTTTTTATGAAGTCTAACTATCGCTTGACTAAGATCCCAAATTCATGTTTAGTGATTTGATTAAAATATAGTACGCGCTTGTTTAGTAAGTGTCTATTCACTGTACTATTGAAGGACTATCGTATTTAGAAGGAACAACTTGTTCCACTCCTTCGCTGTACGCAGAACGATGAATTGAAATTGTTTCATACTAACAATTGATAGTCGTAAACGGTTAAATTTGATCATTAATTGATAAAGTTTTAAGTTCTTTAACAAAATAACAACAACTTCACTGTCGAATGTGTAAAAACATATTGTTTTTATTTTAGCAAAGGGAATAAGAGGATTGACATTATGATATACATTTTGTTACTCGGCCTTGTACGCTACGCCGTTTTCTCCGCAAAGTTAATTTGCTAAATGGGACTGACATTTGCTTAATGTGCCGTAAATGAGGGCATCTATTTGCGCCTGTTATTAAAGGACATACTTTGGGCATTACAATGTACGTCATTGCATTTTAATCTCATTGTTTTTAACAAAGGGTTGAAAGCACTGGCTCGCTCAGTACACTAAATTGAGTATAAACGATAGGATTACTGACCTCGTAACACCGCTTGTCATTCGAGTATTTTTAATTAATTCCTAAACGCTAGAATTCACATTACGATATCAAATTTTCGTCTTACTTTTGTTATATGTACTTACATATGTTTTTTAAAGCTCATACGTATAGAAAGATTAATCAATAACATTTTTTTTTAAATAAACTTAAAGGTGAATTGTGTTGTAATAAAAGTATACTGTTATAAAAGTAACCGTACCAATCTTCGCCGGAAAATTAATTGTGCGGTTCGGAGACTTCAACAGACAGGGCTTCAATTTCATCGTCTTGTATAAATTTACATTGTTGGCACTCACAAGACTATTCTTCTGCTATATTAACAACGCAGTGGAATAAAAATTGAATGTAATGTGAAAATAAATCACTTTCAGTGAACAGGTAACGTAGCCTTGCTTTTATCGAAAACCTTATTTTTGAATTTGTCCGCAAGCGTAGCAAGTAAGCGTTTGTTGCGTATAATCTTCTAAACGGGTGAACTTTTTTTTGTTGCTCTTTTTACTGAAATATAGTTGATGTATACGCAAATATTATAGGTTACTTTTTTACGCTAACAAAGGCGCTACTCCTTGTACTCTATTGAATATCATTGCAGTAATCACTGCGTTGTTCAACTATTATTTAACGCTTTTAAAAATCTTACTTATGTTAGATAATTGCTAATTTTTGAACGAAATAATTTTATACAAGTGAACAAACAAATTAAGAATGTACTGTGTTTTTATATTTAATTTAGTTTAGTTATTCAAATGTCGTCTACGTCTGAACGTATGTAACAGTATACGTAAAAGGGATTGGCCAACCACATTACGTTGCATTGTGAAGCCAGCAAAATACAGTTATACACTTAGCCACAAGTCCTATAGTTAACAAAATAAAAAAGCTCCTCTATTCAAACGGCACCCCCGGCGTCTTGTAATTTATCTTGGCGGATCTCTCGCAAGTGTAATTTTCTCTGACAGCCCACTATTGTGGGTCTTCACCGTATTCATTCAGACTTGAATCTAACTGAAATAAATCACTAATGTGATTGACCTGTCCACACAAAGGACATTCCACGTCATTTTGTTTCAATTTATCATATTTTTTTTTTATTTCAAAACATTAGTAGATGATCCACATAAAATCAAATCAAAATCAAAAATCTGTATGCCGAAGTGGCAATGGGCCACCACTCCACATACCACATCTCCCCCAGCAACGGGGGAGATGCGTAAATGCATTTCCCAACGTTAAAAAAAGGCCTTCCCACACTGCTACATCTGTTCTGTGATACTATACCTGTAATAGTTGTATCTTGTTAATATAAACGTGAATGTTAATATGGATGGATGGACGTTTCTTGTTCAAAACGGTTAAACTGTCTCGATAAAATTTGGCACAGCAAAATCTAGTTTTAAAGATCACATAGGTGACTTACTAAGTTATAGTTTATATACCACAGCAATTGTATAATAAAAGATTTTTTTTTTTAGTATTAATTATAATTTAATTATAAACGGAATCAACAATGGCAATTGAGTTAATTAAATCAAAAAAAAAATAATTTTACAATATGAACAATATCTTTTAAAGATATTCATTTTACAAATACTAACTTATGTTAAAGAAAATAGGCTGGTTTATTTACAAATTCTTACAAGAGAAATATAAAAAAAAATCATGTGAAAAATGTTGTAGACAATTTATAATACTATGGCACATTTATGATTTTTCAGAATTTCATATTTCCGTTATTTAAATACATTCCAAACAATTTTAGCACAAACATACTATATCTATTGATCATTACGAGATAATTGCACCAAATTTTATTTACTTTTTAATTATTTATAATAAAATAAAAACTTAAAAATATTTATATCCTAAACTTAATATAAATAGCAATTTTAAAGCCTTTATAATACATTTTTATATACATTTTAATAAATGGAAAATTGTTAAAATAACAAAACAAGATTTTCCAACATCAGTGGGTCTAGTAGAAAAAATTACAAGAAGCTATTCCTAGTGACAGACATTTTGTATCAGAACAGCGCCCCTAGCGGACGAAAAGAACACTAATAAGTCATACGAATTTGATCATACAAATTAACATGCTAGGTACACTATTTTGAGAATTAACAATCGTTTTTAATCGAAATGCAGACGAATTCTTAGTCGTAGATGTCCAGTGCTTTCACTAACACACATGTTGCCGTCCCTTTCACACTCCGTATAAAAATGTGACAACAATATGTGTAGGACGTGTGCATATTAATATCCATTAGAGGAAGCCAAAATTACATTTGAAAGAGAGATTACAGTCTGGAAGAACAAATAGACTTTTTTTTTTTACTAGCGGACGAAATTCTGGCGACAGCCAGTACGTTACATTTTTTTTAACAACCATAAGGTGTATATTTTTTTAAAAAAAAAATCATTCATATATCTCCCATACTAAGGAATTATTATTTAGTTTGCTATATTTTTCATCAAACATCTTTGATCGATGACCGCTTTATTTAAAGCTTTATTATAGGAACCTAATAAATACATCTAAGTACATATGTACATGTGTTAGAACTCCACATATATAATTTACTTATTAATATAAGTTACTTTAGAATGATAAAGCATAAAATTCTAAGTACAACAGTACTTTTCTTTCATATCCATCTCATAAATGTATATATAACATTGGCCACAGATTTAAAATCAAGAAAATATCAAACAATGCTACTTATAAAACGACTCAACTCACGTGTAAATCAGTTTCGGTACCGACTAGTTTCGAGCCCATCGGGGCCTCTTATTCAGGGTGAGTGGGCCGTCGCTCACACTGCGACGGGCCGCGAACGCGCTATAGTACCAATCCCAGTCACCCACGATTACACGTGAGTTAAGCCGTTTTATAAGTAGTATAGTGAAATGTCTTACGAAAGTTTTAATAGTTTAATATAAAACTAGTTTGACGTTTGAACAAGAGTCAATTTTTTATTTTACATTATAAATAACACTGAGTAAAATTACATCTAAAAAAGGCATCCGGAGCCTTTTTTTTCGCCTCTATTTTGTACTCCGAATTAGGTATAGATTATAGATCTATGTTCATTATTATTTAGAACGAATCACAATTTGATTAATTTTGAATAACATTACATGTATAGAACTGTAAATGTTTGTACATATTTAGTAAGAATTTATTGCAGAATGTTTCAAGTTTTTTTTGTAATTTATTGAAAACGCGAGCAAAACAAACGTTTTTGTTTAAAATTTTTGCATGTCATCCGTCATTACGAGCTTAACACAATCCGTCACGTGTAAATAATAAAAACACCGAGTATCTTAAAATGAGCTTTTTTTATTTCGTTAGCAGCATTTCACTATAATTTAAAACGCGTCATGAACACGAGCTTTATTAAAAAAAAAAGCTTTTGATTATAAAGCTTTATTCTCTATCGTACCGCAGTAAACAATGAGCTTTTAATAGAGAAATAAAGAGATTTTAACCCTTTAATTCCAATTATAGAAGTAAAATTTAAAACATTTTCCGTAATCTGCATTTGTTTTTAGAAAGCTAACCGTGGGTTTCCAGTGTACAAGCTGTGTATATGAACAATTGTCATCGTCACTTCCACTCGCGTAGAGTCCTCGAACCAGGTTTTCATTCACCAGATCGCTCCACTTTTCATCATATCAATCATCACACCTTTCGCACAATACATCTCTTCCTAGGCCTCCCTCATGTAGTATGCACTTGCACATTCGCCCTTAAAGATCTCATCTCGGAAAGTTAGAATTTGAGAATATTTTTGTAAAGTTATTTTTTAACAAAAGAATATCATACTACATACGCAAAATATGTCACGTCCGAGAAAAAGCAATAACATGTTAGAAAGAGACAGCTATATGTTATATAGCTGTCTTCTTTTACCCCAGTATTGACATTGCAATGAGGACATTTTTAACAGTAAACAACCCTCGGAATCCGTTTTTCACTAGGGCTTACTCGGCCAGTGGTTCTACGTGACTGGAATCTTGCCAGACACAATCTACCCCATACTTATTGTGAGTTATTATGATTCGGTTATATAAAGTAAATTGGCGTTTCTCCGATATACGGTAGCCAAGCCCATACGCAGTCAATATCTCACACAAAATAAACAATTTAAGATCATCTTTCTTGGGGATTTATTTCACTTAATTGTGTTCACACCTTTATAAAGCTATTGTAATGTATACAATACTTTATTTGCCTTCAGTTTAAATCTTTAGCGTTATACTATAGTCTGCTTATACCACTTTAGTGAATGTTTACCCTTAATAATATCCGAGTTAGTGTATTCAATAACGCATAATTTGTAGTCATCTTCCTGTCATCACTTTAAAGTTTTATGCCCTAAACAGCGCATCACATGCAATACAATCTTCTGGAATCAATTTTTTATATGAGTAAGGTGCAAAAGAGCATCTCACTTTAATGAATTCGATGCCCGTGGACATCCAGAACACCAGAGGAAAAGCAGATACTAAACCGGCCTTCAAAGGAGGTATACTTTGGTACACTCATCAGCAGAAGCCCGGGTTAGTGTGTTCGATGACGCACCGCTTGCAGTACTTCTTGACCGCGCGGTAACCGCGCAACGTGACAGGCGTGTCCTGTATGTTGAGCTGAGTGAGCCCCCGGCAATAGTACGCGACCGCCTCCAGCCCGTCGTCACCGATCAGCTCGCAGCCGCGCAGCGCCAGCTTCTTTAGGTTAGGACAGCAACGTGCGAGGATCTGAATTAAGAGAAAAGTTATATGACTGTTTAATTAAAATCAATTTTAAATAGTTTCTTTGTCAGTTTAAAAATTAAGCGTTCAATTCTCCTAACCGCGTATCTAAAGCGCCCAATTTTTTTCAGAGTAATCTTCTAAAAAGGCTTAAGCGATTTGAAAGGGACATTTACTGGAAGGTAATTAATGTATGCGGGAGTAACTTAGGCTGTTATTTAATTCAACTGTTACTATATAAATTACCTGTAAGCCGGCCTCAGAGACATCAGTGGCGCCGAGGTCCAACGCGCGTAAACGGGAGCAACCGCGCCCAATCGCCTCCACACCGTCGTCGCCAACAGCACCACAACCGCGTGCGTTTAGATACCGCAGTTTGTAGCAGCGGCGTGTTAATGTTCTTATACCGGAGTCTGACACCTATATTGAAATAATTATATATTAAATTTAAAGAAATTTAATATGGATATAGGGACATGACGTCATAAGAAAATGTCATGTTTGCAATTGACAACTGTATAGCTTGAAATACAATCTGATATTCATTCTGTCTAAGCGCATCCGAAATGAAGACAATCTAATTCCTTTATCACTTCCACAGTATTAGTATTAGTTCAAAGTTACCTATTATCAGGGGTAAAAGTGACCAGTATAAGCTGACCTGCGAGCACTTGGCAACAGAGAGGTAGCGTAGCGCAGGCCCCAGCTTGGCCAGCTCGTACAGGCCGAAGTCGGTGACGCCAGTACAATCCGACACGCTTAGCTCCTTGAGCGCGCAATATGACGGGATCCATCTCACGCCTGCATCTATAACGCAAACATGAACATATTTAAAAAAAGTTTACATTTCCCAGACATTTTTTTTGTCTGTAACGTTTGATAAATTATTAGTAGTGATTGACATTGGAGAAGGCCTATGTTCTACAGTGGGCAGACAAAGGCTGATGATGATGAACATTGTCGTACGCAGACACAAGAAAAATTATATTGACCGGGATTTTAACTAAATGCAAACAAAAAAATGTTTCCGTCTTGACATTCTGTAAGGAACATTTCCTTCATTAAATTAATAATAAAAACGACCTAACTCACGTGTAGATCGGTGTAGGTTTTTTTTATTATTAGTTTAGTTAAATGTCTCACTAAAGTTTTAATAGTTTATTTCCTTCATTGATCAAAGAAAGTCTTTGAAGCTCGCAATGCAAAGGAGTGCAACATTATGTTTATAATATAAACATTCCGGAGGCGGGCCACCGTGCAACACAAAGGTTTTCCTTCATAAGATTCGCTACAAAGATAATCTAATAAAGTCGTTGCAAAACTAAGCGAAGGCAATCACCGGCCGACGCCTGTAATGCGGCGTAATGACGGGTTCATATTGATATTTAATGATAAAATGACTGGCCGAGCGACGCACAGATGCAAATATAATAACTGTGATTTATTAACGGACGCCGGACTTTATAGGTGATGATTTATGGCACTGCGAACTTTACCTGACAACATTTATTTGTAAAGAAAGCAGCAGACATTGGCTTTTATATTACGCACTCCTTCCTTAGTTGAACTCGTAAGATATTTCTAAATACAAAATACAATTGTTTGTGTACAAGTGTTTTTTATACAGAATGAAATTTTGTTAAGTTTTGTGTGGCAATAAATCGGTTTCTTTCTATCTTTCTTTTTTTTTTTAAATCATGTAAACAGAACTTGAGAAAGTCGATTACTGTATAAAGAAGACCATATTTACTCTATAAAGGAGATTCCACACTGACGCTGCAACGACAATTGTACTAAACATATGAAAGTAGAAGATTTATTAAAGGCTTTTTCGATGGGAGATAGATAACGTGTCAGCACTGATAGAGGAACTTTACTATTTTAACGAATTCAGGTGGCTACTGCTCGTTTCCCATGTCATATCATCTTCAACTCACTACGTCCCGACTAAGAGGCTCGGAGCCTACACGTTGTACAGACTATAGTCAACCACTGCTGGTCCACTGCGGTAGTATAATCCTATATATAAAATTATATTACCTGTGACTAGAGTACACCGTCTTAGGTAGAGGTACTGCAATGAGGGGCAGGTGTGCAGAAGCGCGCACAGGCCGGCATCACTCACGCCGCCGCAGTCCGTCAGGTCTATGTACTCCACGGGCGGCCTGCGCGTCGCCAGTCGACTCTCTAGCCACGCCCACTCGGGCCAGTCGACGTTCGGACACCCTATATAAGGAGATAGAGTTATGATCTAACAAGAATACTGTTGGATGCTATTAACAGAACACATACGCTAAGTAAGACTGATAGAAGTAACATAAGGGATGTTTCAACTATGGTATATATTGTGACTATAAAAGTGTGTACATTTATTTAGCAAATGTCAAAATAATGTATTATCTCATATTAATTTTGCAAAAGTAATTGGAAATATTAATAAGGTGACATTGATGAATTCAGAACAATGAAATTACAAAATTAAAAGGCCAAATAACGAACTGCTTCAACGTTTTGAGTTTATTATATCGTTATTAGGTTCGATTGTTTTTGTTTTATTAATAGTAACTAAGCTTCGCTACAAATATATTGAATGAAGCAATTTAGTCTAAAACGATTTAACCTATCGATTGTTTGAACAAATATTTGCACGAGTTGCCATATTTGGCAAACGAAACGTTTAATATTTATGAACGGCAAAGACCTAACGGAAATTTCTTAATACATATTTATAAATCTAGCTTTAGATTAATACATTTTAGTTAAGTACGTATGAATCATAATTGTATTATGTTTACATCCATACTTATGATGACGTAATATTATTGTCAGAAAACTTTACGTTCCTCTTTACCCGACAGATAAAAAATATGTAATTTTATTAAATTTGAAACATTGAAATAATGAAAAATTTTTTTTTGAGAAAACTGTAAAAGGAGTTTTATAAAAAAGAAACCTATTTGGTCAGAGAAATCTGTTAAAAATTCATCAATATCTGACCAGAAGTTTGGAACCGTTGGACAATCATACAAACTTTTATTTTGACGAAATTTATAATGAAGCAGTTGACTTATGACCTTGTGATCTTTGACAACAAACGGTAAATAAGGTTAAAAGCGTACAAAGTATAATAAATACATTTAAATTTACACCGTAATGATATTACCTGTAAGATCAAGATGCCTTAAATCGACCAGGTCCGTGACGATGGGAGCGAGGGCCCTGGCGTCCATGTTGGTCGCGCCCGTGATCGCTAGGTGCGTTAGATTCCTGAAGGTCGCAGCCAGGAGTTGCGCTCCGGCCACTGTCACCTGTAAACAATGAGATGTCACCATCAGCATATAAAAAATTGGGAGTAACAAAACAGAGTAACGATCCTCTGAAATTATTTACTTATAACAATAAATAAGGCACAGTTTATTAACCAAAACACAAACAAATAAATGCATTTACAGAGTTAAACAAAAAAAAAAACAAAACGAACAGTTCTTGGCTAAACGGGAGAGGCACAACTGGTGCTGTCCACAGCTTGTCACTAGAGGCCGCGCTGGTTTTCAGCCTCTCCGTAATTACTGTGACGAGATTCAGGTATTTTTTTTACAATATGGTCAGTCTAGAGTTCTGCCGGTGCGGTCATTTTTGCATGCGCGTGTGTGCGTGTATTTGTTATGTGTCTAATGCATTATGTATTTGTGCGTTACTTGCGTATTTCTCTAAATAAATATTATATTTCTTTTGAATAAATATTAAAGAGATTTATAAACAGTACATCGAGTGTCTTCTCTACTAACGTATTAGTCAATGGCGTTTTTAAATAATCGTTATAACGTCTCATACATAATTTAACCATTACAGTAAATCTCGTGATCATTGAACGATACGTGATTGAATTACCAAAGCAATGTTCTTATGAAAGTCCAGTTATGTGTTACCCTTATCAGTTCCTTTAATCGTTTACTTGGGATTTTAATATCTTGATACTTTTCCTATTGGACTGATCAAAGCATAAATGTTATTAATGATTGTCGTCCTTTGTTTTCTAAAGCGTCAATGACTTAGTTGTTAAATAACCGACCTGGACCGTACTTAACATATGTCAAGATACGATCTTTGCTTTTCGATTTTAGAACTTCAAGGAACGAAGGAAAACAGTGCCTGCTTATATCTGCGAAGAAATTCAAAGATATGTGTGAAGTTAACCCGAACTGAGCCAGCGTGATTAACTATTGCCTAAATCACCCCTGATAATAGTGTAGGTATCATAGTGAGTACGTATAGTGCGCTGATGATGATGGCCTTTAGTTTAGAATTCAACAATAGTTTATAATCAAAGATTTTTTTTAATTAAATATAGCTCTGTAAATTTTCTGTGCATTAACAGTGTCCACTCACGTTTATCCGTTCACGTAATTCACTTAAAAATATGTATAAATCATTTTTACCACGTATTAATATAATAATAGTGACGTTTAAGACACAAGTCAATGTCAGTTCGAGTCTATGGAATATACTCGGCCTATTAGCGTCATTGCCATCGACGGAGCTTTCCGCGGACACAGCGTGACTTTGTAACCGTTATTCTAAACAAAGGAGTTCTCATATGCAGACATATTAAGTCTTGTTAAAATTCTTTGATGATAAGGTCAAGTTTCAATCCATTTGACCTGTGTACTAAATACGTATATGTATGAGAATTTTTTCGTAATAATTAAAAATGTCTTAATTAAAATGTATTATATAGGCGCCGTTTAATGTATCCGGTAATTGGTACGCTTTAGGCGCGGCGCTTGTAACAGGTTTTTGATTGATTACTCTATTAAAATAACGTATGTTTAAACGAAAGTTAAAACAAAAATGGAAACGATAAACGGATAAAGTGGAGCAAGTACTTTTATGAATTAAATTACGGACGAAAACCTGGTGCGCCCACCAACGCGGGTGTTATAATACGGAAGTAATGTTTGTTAAAATATGGTATAAGTGTTCATATTAATGTCGCATATCAAGTAAATAATGTTTAAAACTTTCGTGAGACATTTCACTATATAACTTATAAAACGTGAGTTAAGCCGTTTTATAAGTTATAAAGTAAAAAATGATCAAAAAGACAAAACTTTTAATAAATTTTATGCCTGACAACTTTTGTAGCATAACTTTATCTTAATCATACTGACCACACAATTCTTGATCCGCCACTCCCTAACCGAGGTGACGCATGGCCCTGCGCGTGCACCGGCGCAGCGCGCAGCCAGCTCCAGTGCGCCCGCCGCGCGTACCCGCCGCCAGGGCTCCGGGCGCGACGCCAGCCGTGCCGTGAATCGCGCCCAGCGACGGCACACACGCGACATGCGGCACAGCTCCGATATCTAATTAAAGTAATTAGACAATCATTAACAGATAAAATACAATACATTTATTGCCTTACCTAAGAAATAACAATTAGATACAACTAAGGAGGCAAAGGTTAGTGTACAAACTAGGTGTCGATATAATAATCGAAAGGGACTGACATATGCTTGTTATTGAGATAAACTAGGGAATTTCAAGCAGCAGATAGTTTTGGAACTGAAACAAGCTTTATATAGTGTTATTTAGGATTGCAACATAAATGTCACAAATCTCAGTTCTTCGTAAAGTTCGCAGCGATACTATCTTATGGTACATCAAACTTAAAACGAATGGAAACCTTGGGCTCTTTGCAAATACCATTAACAAACTTAATGCAGAACAAATTAATTCGTTTACAACAATTATTGGTAATATGTTATGTAGGTATATGATATGTTTATGCCACAACAGTTTTGTTTGTGATTGTTGTAATCATCAGTCACTCCCTCCTTGTTTATTTTTTTAGTTGAGCTTCTTAGATTAACTATGACACACGAAGAAGTATTTTAATTTATGCTAGTTCATAAGTTTTCGACTTACATCCAAATACGATAATATCTTCAACCAGAGGGCATCACTGAGCGTGTTATCTCGTCTCCGTCTCGGCGGGCCGCAGTCTGCCAGCGTGTGGTACCCCTGGTCAAGACTCAGCTCGCTGAGGTCCGCTGCGAGAGAGAGCGCGGGCTCCGGCGGCGGCGGGGGCCGGCGCCGCGCGCCCCCGCACAGCCCCGGCCCGGAGCAACCCCCGCTTGACATCGTACCTCTGTAACAGAAACAAATAATGTAGTACAACGATTTAGAGCAAAAGCTTAGTTTAGTGCACTAATATTTTTCCTAACAGATGGCGTTGTTTTCAATGTAGAAAAAAGTCTGTCAAAATATCTAGTTTATGGCAAACAAGACTACAAAAAGTATTTAATGGCTATCAATATCTGTATACCCACATCTGCATTGTTATACAACCACTATAATAGTAATTCATTTCATTCATAATGTCAACGAAACCATAAACTTAATTAAGGACCTATTGTGATGTATAAGAAATACTCAGCTTGAGGTAACAATACTATTAGTTAAGCTTTACGTAATTAAATCGCCATAGAAAACGTTTCCTTGTTTATATTGATTTTGTGTTCAATTATTCACATAACCACAGATCATTAGAATACAAACGTACTTTGTGTATAAAATTTCAATATACAGAGTACCAAACTAAAAAAATGAGTATAGTAGGAGAAGTTTGAAAGTAGCACCAATTACAGAAAAATTGTGAAGCAAAAGTTTTGCGTAGTATGGACATGTTATGCAAAAAGATGATGAGCACATAAACAAGAAGGCGATGAGATTGAAGTTGGGGATGGCTATAAAGGTTGAGGAAGACCGAAGTTGTGGATGGATTGCGTGAAAGAGGATATGCGTAGGAAGTGTGTGAGTTCAGATATGAGCTGACAGAGATGTA
>JAODUI010000010.1:3358907-3375281 GCA_027563995.1 Papilio gigon | reverse complement strand
TACTGTGGAAGGCATTGGGAAAGGCCTATGTCCAACAGTGGGCAGACAAAGGCTGCTGCTGCTGATGATGATGATATAATAGATTTATAACAATTCGTAATAAAAAAAACAATAGTCCAATAATAAATTAGAATTTAAAATAAAAACCAATAAGACAATATTTTTAAAACATTGTTTACAATTTGTCTACAAATTACACAACACTGTCACCCTACAGAAATCCTTCGCGACCACCTCGTCACTTTAATCGGAATGTGACAACGATACTTTGGCGGTCATTAATAAATCGACGGTTTGCTCCAAGCTAGATCGATGTGATTATTTGAAACAATAAATCATTTTCATAAAATATTATTGCTTACGAATTTCGATTGGCAATATTTAATAGTCGAACATGACCATGGATCAACTAATTGATGCCTTGTCACGATGTAAAAGGTCCCCAATATAAATCAAAAACACGTTATGTCATAAAAATTATAAAGTATTTAAAAGAATACTTTAATATTACAAAGACCTATTTCCAGCAGCGGGCACATCAGGGCCGATGATGGTGATGATGATACATCGTTTTAGAAATTACAATTTTACTAATATTATCAATGCGAGAGTTTAGATGGATAAATATGGACATTCGGAACAGAGGTAAGATACAATCTGCAATACGAGCATTGTTCATTTTTCATCATTTTTCTATTTAATTTGACGTGTACGAAGTCACGGGCGACAACTAGTCGTACTTAACGCTTTTAAGACTAATATTTCATAAAGAAGGGACGCCACATCTATTTCCTTTGTAAAAAAAACACAAAGCAATTCTTCTACGGTATATCGGCACTGGATACCTAGGATATTGAAAAGATGACTTTGGTACGTCGCTGTCAATATTTTCAATGAAATAAATATGAAGTTATCTTTCAATGTATTACTAAGTAAATATAATTTATGTATTCGATTCTATAATCTAAAGTACACCTACGTTACAGATAATAGAGAGTAGAATAGCTACGTGGGTGTCAGGCGGCCTTACGATTGATTGTTCTGTCCGAGAAATGAATTTGCGCTCAACTATATGCCCTTAAGTAACACACATTTGGGAGATTCAAATAAAGAACGACATTCCAAAAATGCCTTGACTTAAAGTCATAGAGAGTGACCACAGTACGGCGCCAGCTCACTCTGTCTTGGGCTCTTGATTTAAGATAGTACGTAATTATAAAAGAAAACAATTGAATACATATCTTTGTACAAATAAATGGCCCAGGTGTAGGACGTTGCCTGGAAGAATAATTCAGTTTTTTTTTTAATTTCCGGATAAAGTCGCGGAAGAGAGCTGGCTGTATTGTAAAAATAACACATCGCATGCAAAATGGAGTTAAGTCTTCGTTAATTGATTTATTTCCCGTAACAAGTAGCAAACACGTTTTTGTTAAGCTTCAGTTGACTTCCCAATAAACTTTAAAGTTTTTATTTTTTATAATGAACGAGCGCTCCTATTAGCTAGATCGCTGCTCGATCACGCGTTAATAAATCAGTTAAGAAAAAAAAACCTTTATCGCCCGTGATGCCTTTAGTTACGGTTGTTTTGTTATGAGTGAAGGTCGTGTAGTTTAAAGATTAAACTTGTAATTGGTTTACAAAAATATGTCGGAGACAAAATTATATTAGACTAGTTGTGCCCCGCGACCCCGTCCGCGTAGATTAAAAAAAAACTTATTAACGTGAAGACGTTTTGGATATAGCATCTAAGCAATATCCATACAAACATCTGAAACTATACTTTTGTGACATCAGTTACATTACAGAATTTCAATCATCACATTTTCCTTAAAAATTACTAGAAAAATAATGAAATAAAAAATTACAATGCAACTATAATTGAACACAAATAAATAAAAAACAGTCTATCAATTAAGGTAAAAATAATGATAACAGAAAATAACAAAAATGATATGAAGCATAGAATCGACCAACCTTTGAAAATGTTACCTTTACAAAAATGGCCTTCAGAGCTACCTTATTAATATTATAGGCAGTCTACAAAGAAAAAAAATACACAACTCCCTAACGAGCACATTGTGAATAGTAAAGAAGAATTTTAATAAGCAAAAATAACACCAACCTTTTTGGTATAAAAAGTACCTGGCCACTTACACAATTACTTAATTGATAAAAAAAAAGCCAAGGTCTCATTACCCAACATTAAATAAATGTACTTGAATATTAAAATTGCCTTATTCGGAATTGAAACGATCATATGTTTTAGTAAAGAATGATTTGACACGTTAACCGCCGTTGTCTTTCGACTCTCAACAGCTACACAAATTGTTGAAGTATGCATTAAGTGCCTACCTTATTATTGTTTAGACATATATTTAAAATGTAACTTTATACAAGAAAATCTCCTACATGTTAAGATGTGTGATTTTAATTAAATACTAAAATCGAAACTAATTTTGAAATAAGTAGGAACAAATAAAATTAAATGTTTTCAACCACAATTACCTTCACATCCATTCTATTTGCCGATATATTGATATTATGTCTAGATACTTCACCACGATGACAATAGTGACGTATATCTCTCAAGCACCCAGTTCCCAACCCTTTAGACGCCTGTCATCTCGTGGAATGCGTAACTCAATGAAATGTATCTCGTAATATTCACAGTTAGATGTCTCAATTGTGATGCTGCCATACATGGTGAATTCCATCCGATTGTGTCACCTTTCTCACGATATCTGCATAAACAATATTACTGCATTCCAGTCTTTGATAAAGTAGGCCAACGATGTGTTAGGCGTCATTTGTCTTAGAATATCTCGTCGACAAACATGACTTTTATGAAATAACAGATAAACTAAAAAGTACAATATTAAATTTAAGAAATAGTAACAGAACGAGAATATTGGGTGTTGAAAAAAAAAACAATAATAATACCTAATTTTAGACGTTAATGAATCCTTCATGATTGTTTAGTAAGTTTCATTCAATCACTATTTGATTGACTCTAAAAATTACAATTTACAATTATAGTTAAAAAAAACAAAAGCTAAATGTCTCTAAAACGAATCCGTAAGCATACAATATAGTACTAACACATACGTTAAATGTTTGCGGCGACAAAACTAAACGGTTCTCTACCACGATACTGTTATATACCATTGCTTCGTGTCACTTCATTTCTTCAACGTAAGTAACAAACACCATAGAGAAGACTGAGAATAACAAATTTATCATGTAACAGAAACGGATCAAATTTATAGAGATTTCAAAGTACTATAATAGTTTGACAGTATCGAGTTCATATAGTAGGAGATAAATAGTCTATAGATAAGAACTATCACAGCGTATCCAAGTCGAAGGCAATCTGACAGGTGGCGTGTTACTTCTCAACCCTTAATTAACTTGGAAGTCTCGAACGGGACCGTTCGAGTTCGATACATTACGCAGATAGCGTCGAAACGAGCCACTATACTGACATTAATTTTGTTTTATAATAAAAGTAAATGAATTTTTGTTTTATACATTTTAAATCGTATCAATTCTATGACAGGGCGTCTGTTAAGATGCACATAGTCACGATCTCTCAATAGAATATTTTATTAATACATACGAGTATATTGAGTTTACACAATTATAAAAGTAGGTCAATGTTTGATTGGTTGGCGACTGAATATCGAAAATTTGAACAATTTTAAAGCAAAGATTAACCTAATAATCAAATTTCATATCACCTATATCAATGATATTTCACATTCGTTTGTCAATTGTTTTTATTCCAACGAAGAACTGAAGCATTCGTTCAAAAAAACAGTGTTAAAATTATTCTTCTAAGAATCTTAGCAACCAGTATTACCTTTAGCTAGATTCTAAGAAACCTTGCAAGTCACTTCAAGTTGCTTGGGCAAGAAATAGTTTACGACAAGTATCGAATGGCCGGTTCGAACCCGAGAAGTACTTTCACAAATACGCCATTAGCTTCATAGAGTTACGTTCGTAACAATGACAGCTTTCACGGGAAATACTCTACGAGAATTATAGAATCAATGCTTTACATTCTTAATACATTAGTTTTTTTTAATATTGTATAGGAATTCATAAAAACTATGCTAGTGACAATGGCGGATTATTTTAGGAACAAACGAGCGTCCGGCGTTACAAGCCTTCCCTGCAGCCTATAGCTCTGCTATATTTACGTTATACATGCGAAGATATTCTCAAACCATATAAAATTAGTGTAGTATTTATTTGAATTCGCTAGGTGAACCATATAGGGTTGCCATTTCTGGTGTAGTTTTTTTTTTACAAGAGATGAGGGCTAACGAGTGGCGGGATAACCGAGGTGGTCGCCCATGACCATTCGCAATATTAGAGGAGATGCGTGGCCAATGAGAAAGAGATAAGCTCGCTTCTTGAAGGCACCATGTTAGTTTAACTATTCATTCGAGTCAAAGTTGCAATTAAATAATTTACAAGCAAAGATTGAATGATCTCATACGTCATACCAGCACAGCGGCGCCTTGCTCCGCTTTGCACATTTCAAAGCTAATGGCCATTAAAAGAGCGATCGGTTACAATTTGTTTACATGACGTAAGTGCAACCTTTAATTACATTCTACACTTGCAACGCGAATATTCCGTTAATAACTAAGTATTTAATAAATAAATGTGTTTTGTACAAACTATCATTTTAGACGATTAAAAATCATCATCTTGATAAAAGATAACAAATGATTTGAGGCTACAATTGTTAGATAATCTGTGTTAACTGTGATATGCTTAATATTAGTAAGAGCATAGACAATGTTCATTTATTTATAAAACAGAAGACAGAAAAGCAATTAGATGAAAAGTGCCTTTAAATCAATGGATTATATTGAATATGAAATGTCATATCCACTTTTGTATTCCTCAAAAAAAATGAATAATGCTAGGCATGTCACTTTTTTTTAAGAACTTAGTGAGGCCGTTTATATCAACATATACAGGGTGCTACACATGTGTTCTAAAGTGATTAAATATATATATGTATAGAAGGTAATTCCAAAACAAAGTTCTTTGGCATAACGAGAATGCATACCTCCAGACTGTCAGTTAACACGCCTGTTTTATGGCGCCATTGAGATTTAAAATAGCAGTCCGCTCTATGCCCTTGTATTCGAATTGCAAATAAAATAAAAGCAATTGAATATTACAAGTAATTTATATAACGAGCACTTTTCAATCATTTTATTAATAAGTTGTTAAATTTTGGAATTCAAATTTGGAACGAAATTTATAATTCCTTTTTTTATAAAAATGAGACCAAACCACTAACTTTCGATTAAAAATTAATTATCAAAATCTAAGCACCAAGTGACGTTCTGGGGTGAAATACAAAAAAAAATACAGACGAATTGAAAACATTCTGTTTGAAGTCGACTTAAAAATTAGTTTGACTTTCTAAACAGAAAATTTAGTATTAAAAGAATTTGGATAAAAATAAAATTCGAGGCCGCCAGCTCGCTTATAAATGAAGTAATCAAAATTATAATTTTACCTTTTAATTTCGTATTCCTAGCATTTTAGAAATTATTTATTTCATTCCACTTGACTTTTTATGAATAATAAAAATAATAGGTTCCATGAAAGGTTCGAGATTATTTTCAAGTAGAAGGAATGCCTCCTGTTACAGTGGTCCTATTCTATTCAATTACCATGTTAATGACTTGACCATTGCAATCTCTAGTCACGTTAAACGCTTTGCATATCATTGCGTCATATACCAGTTCGCTTGAAGTAATTGAATCCTGTAACTGGGTGTTGGATATAGAGTACAACTATTTTTTATTTAAAAGGTAATAAAAATTATCAATTCAAACTGACAATTTGATTTCATATTCCTTTTTTTATTTTTTTTTTATTTTTCCAAGTGGGGAACATAAGAAAATGATAAGTCCAGTAGTTAACTAAATCTTTATACCAATAAAGTCTTTATTTTTTTTATAAGAGTAGAGACAAATGAGCGGCGAGATCATAAACGTGGTCGTCGACGCCCATGGACATCCGCAACACTATAGGAGCAGATGCGTTACCAGTTTTTGAGAAAGAGATACGCTCGCTTCTTGTAGGACCCTAAGTCGTATTGGTCTGGAAATACCGCCAAAAAGTCTATTTAATTAGTTTATTGCTGTTTTTATTTTATTTTTAAATACAAGATTATTTCATCTTTGCTATAGTTTAGTTTTCAAGCGACCTCGAAAACTGTTTAGAAACTAAAGTTACTCGTGGTCTAAGTGTTCTGATAAGAAGTATGCGAAATTGTAACTGTATACTTTTTATCAAAGACGTTACCTAGATCTGCCCTATATTTACTCATCAACGTGCCCTTTTACCTACAAAGACACAGTATGTACTCTACTATACCTCTCTTTCATATCTGAACTCACACACTTGTTACTTGTTAATAAGAATATCGTATTAATCCAAATTAAATACATTTTTATTACATTAAAAACAATCAGTTTATACATAGAATAAAATAGTGGTCAGCATTGGGCGAAATTCCAACGTAATACGTAATGTCGACATTAACTACCTATGTCAAATTTTACACTCATTCATTCGAGCAACATCCTTACAAAGTGATCCAAACTTCACTTATTAATATAAATATTTCGAAACCGACCACCCAAACTAAAATAATATTAAACCACACAGAAACCATGGTTAGAAACTAGATTCTTTCATAATTACATCGTGCCTACAATGTCGTCAGTATTACGAACCAATAAAACGATGCAAAAATATTTTCAACGTTGCAACGGGTTGCTTGGTTAATAATATTCGTAGAAGGATCCGTCGTAGCTTCGCTCCTACGCAAAAAAAAAAACATAATCACGATCGTCCTTAATCGTCCGGATCGACGTATCTACATGCCGCTGGGCCGCTAAGATGCTCCACATAACTCATGCTCTTTGATCCTAGGCGAAGTTAATATGTTGACTACCTTTACTAAGAAATCATAGATCCTTTAAATAACTAAAGACAATTATTCTATTAACAAGAAAAGTATCCACGAGCTCTCAAACCACTTAAGTTTATTTAACGCTCATTAAATATATGTTTTTACTGTTTAAATGTAAATCTTTGAAATGCACTTTTTTTCTTAAAATCTCAGTACATTTTTGACGGTTTATTAATTCTTGTAACCATACCAGGTAACCTTAAAAAGCTTGTGATAGGATATAGTTCACGACAATAGTCGAATGGTGGGATTCGAACCCCACGTTACATCGATAATACGTACCCTTCACCAATAGGCTATTGTCGTTTCGATAATTATTAATAATTAATTTTTAATGAAACATCAATGTCATTTATTAAATGTTTTCAAATACCACATAAATTATTTACAGGGTTATTAATCTTTTTCGAAAGAATCATACATTTTATAAATAAAATTGTTAACTGGATAATGCAACATTTTATAGGTCCAACTATCTCCGTCCACGATTCCCCCGAGGCGAAACTGGGTGCAAAATAAAAATATGAATGCAAAGACGCGTCATTATATACTCGATACGTACAACTATGTACATATCCAACATACGATTATATACATTTATAACTTCACATAATCTCTTATTTATCAAGTTATTTATACAAACCATGTACACATAGAAAATAAAATAATTACACCATACGCGTTCACTAAAATATTTTGAATTATGTACGTCAATAAAAGGCATGGACAAATTACATTTATGATAAAGTTTTAGTTGATTTTTGTAAATTTACTAATGTTTCTTGTAACCATTTCTGGTAAGCTTGAAAAAGCTTGTGTTAGAAATGGTTAGTCGAATTCTAGTTTTATAGTAGGATTCGAACCCGCGACCGCGAAATCGGTAGTCCGTACCCATAACCATTAGACTATTGGCACTTCACATTAAACCTATTTACTTACATTATTATAATCATCATTAGACTTTGTCTGCCCACCGTTGGACATAGGCCTTCCCCAATGCCTTTCACAGTATGCCGGCCTTCACATATATATATATAAAATTTACGCTCTCTAATAAGAGTATTTAAAATATATATTTTTACCAGAAATGAATTTTATTATCACACGAGAGAATTATAATTTATTAAAATAAAACTGCAAAACTAGCCTCTTCTTTATTATATTAAAATAATAAATAACGCACAAAAGTATATTACTGCGTTTACGGCAAAGACTAACAGCATTCCGTGTTACCGATAATACGACAAAGATATTTTTAATCTTCATCAATAAGGATGTTCATTATTGTGTTTTAACACGATATTAAACGAGATGTGCCTTTGACATGGGAGCTATGAGCTATCAGAGATTTAATCCGGTCAATTAGCTGCGGCGTGCATCGCGCTCGCCATCTGTTATTATATTATCAACATTTATGTCGTACTGTTGACACGTGAGCTATTAAAATTAATAGCCGTTGCAAATATTTAATGTAAAAGCAATTATAAAAACCATTAAAGCACTTTATAGTTACGGAATATATTACCTATGGTGTATCGTTTAAGTATACTAAGTTCGGGTTTACACTTATAAACTAACAATCAACTCTAGGACATTGTATAGATACTAAGTTATAAAGATGGTCCGTTGATCTGGTCAAGGTTGCGAGGGTACCCTGGAGGAGACCAGGAAACCAATCATCGTGGCAATCTTTGGGGGAAACATACGCCCAGCTATAGGGGACTATAGGTGTGGATTCTATGATGACGATGAAGTTATAAAAGTATCAGGGTTGTAGTAAATTTCTGTCAATTTGCAAACCGCCTTGTGTTTCTCTTTTTTTTTTAGTATTGAACAAAAGACAGTTAACTTCTTTACTTATTTCAATAATGCGTCTCTATAAAATATAGACGAATTAAGAACCTACTACCATTTGAAGTCGATTAAAAGTCAAGCGTTTTTTTTTTTTTAATTTTCCTCACAATTTTCGATCAATCGTCGTCTGATAGTTACTTCTTGATTAATCTGGTAGAAATTACCTTTACAGAATGAACATTAATTTTGCAATAATAAAAGAATAAAGGAAGTAATTTAGCAGCATCACAACAAGGTACATGGACGTACAATATCACGTCGGATACTAAATTAACAAGAAAGACCCGGTGCCCGACCCGCGGGTCACATTCCCGGGAAAATGGCGGCTGTAACTAATACCCTGTCCATATACAATGCATCAACGATCGTACGAGATTAAAATTTCGCGAAACGATTTACGGAGAAAGATAGAGTAGCTATTTGGTGTCTATGGCCTTCGGCGCTCTACGCCTTATATGAGGCTACATCAAATTAATCCATTCTATGTCCCGCATTGAAACGCTAACGGCTATAGATAGTCTTTGAAATATAATAGAAGTCAGAAGCTTTGGTTAGTTTTAGTTCGTGGCAAAAAGAAAAGCGCAGACTTGAAATTTGAAAATGCAGTACTCATTTTTGCACTCATAGTATTACAATGAATGTATCATAAGAGATCTTGATGAAGTTATTTTAAATATTTATAATAATTCATCACGGCACAATACGAGCAAAATTTAAATCGATTCGAAGTTTTTGCAATTACTTGAACGCTACTTAAAATGTCAAAGCAAAGAAACTAATGACGCAAATAACAAAAGGCCATTCTGCGTAATTCATCTTGTTGTCAATTTCCCGAGTCGCGGACGTGAATCGGATTTATATTAAAGCTTATTTTATTTTAGCCTCAAACCGAAACAGGCGCAGTGATTTACGCTCGACCATACTTTCCACACCACAAATTCCATTATTTATGAGCACAATCCAAAAGCAATAATCGAAAGGACGTAAAAGAGGCCGATTAAATTGACATTGTCGTAAAATTTGGAAGTCGCCTTCAAGTGTGTGGCAACGAACGAGCTCGTAAACTTGCCGACACGTTTCCCAAGAGAACGTTGCAAGCGTCTCCGTCACATTTTAAAGTTCCTTCACCTATCGTGCTGTGAGCGTTACTCCAATGGACACTTGTATTTCTTACTTGATTTACAGTTTGAAAATTGGCATTCCTGATACGTTTGACGCAATTCCGCACCTGGACTTTTAAGGTGGCTACTGACATAAATTTGTACGTCACTCGTACAGTAACGTAACGAATTGATTAGACGGAGATAATTTATTCTAGTTTTTGTTAAATTGTTTTAGTAACAGACAACATAGCGTGCTGCTCATTTGATGACGAATTGTTCCTCTAAGATCTATAGTAACTTCTTCTTTTAAGAATCATGTCCCTGCTATCTCAACACAGTACAACAATAGTGCAACAATCTTCTTAAGTCCTTCTATTTTGCAGTCATCATCATCAACCTGTCCTTTTCCCTGCAGAGGGTCGACACAGTTGGTACTACTATTCAATACGTCTCTGTCAGCCGTCCTGTCTGATCTCACACAGTTCTTACGCATATCTTTTTTAAAACAATCCACACCTTCTTCGTTCTTCCTTTACCTTCTTACTCATCCACATTCAATCTCATAGCATCCTTGTTTATGTGCTCATCATCTCTTCGCATGACTTTTTAAAGTATTTTTTCTTTATTACCTACTTATTTCTAATCTATTTCTATCTTCTTGGTTGCATAATCTTGTTGAGCTTTAAAATCTTAGGTTTTGTTTCGTAAGCAAGTTAGTGAATCCGAGACGTCAGTGGATACTGCGTGGGAATATAACAATTACGAGCCACTCATGTTGAAGGTATTTCACGTCTGTCGGTCGCCCAATCTAACTATTAATTAGCGATAAGGTCATCGATTATTCAAAATCACCACGTAGGCGACAGAGCGCGGCCCTACAGACAATTACACAGATTGTACGCTCATAAATCATTCTGTAAGAAAGTAATTGTACCTATCTGTGAGTCATTTTGTACTTGTGATTTACGAATCGGCGAACAGACAACCGGACAACGTTTCTGAATCGTAATGATTAATATGAAGGGAATATGCAAATGGGACAATGTGTTTGTAACGACCAAATATTATTTATTCTATTGTTTTATTCGCGAAACACTCATAAGTTTATTTTCATTAAAGTGTCAAAAAAGGTTAGTCTTAATTACATCTTTAAAGGGCCCTGTTATAAAGATTCAATAGTACAAAATATTACAAAATTATGACTTCAATATCTATACAAAACCACGGGCTCATCAAATACCATTACTCAGTTACAACGTCTTACGCTCGGCGCGGTTTGCGCAAACATTTACGCGAACCGTGCGCATCGACAACACCTCTAATTACGCGTTCACCGCACGCGTAAACGGACACCGCAGCTACCGGAGTCTCCACTCTGGCAGAAACGCTGACTCAACGCGTCCACTCATTATTATATCTTAGTAAGTAAGCTTTACTTCATCTTACTAATATTATCACCCTTAATAATAGGAGAGACTCTGAACCCCTCAGTGGGGACGTAGTGACCTGATGATGACTGTATGCCTAAGTTTATATGGACGTTTGTTACAAGGAAGGGCTTCATAAAGCTGCATAAAACATGATATGTACGTAAAACATAGTCTAGAAGAACACATAGGATCAATAAGTTTTAATTTATTTCCACGCAGACAGAGTCGCTGGCGACAGCTAGTATGACAATAGGATAATTTGCTATTACTTATAAACCAATGGAAATTATTTTGAAGATTCTATTAAATGAAGTACCAGGTGATATTACTAACGATAGACAATAGCATCTAGTGAAAGCCGAAGTTCCTCTGTGTAGTTTTACTAAGTGAAATCTAGACTAAATACGTTTAAGTAAGCATTACTAGACACTACAAATGAAAGTTAGTGTGAAAATCGCATTGTAATATATATGGGAATACATACAATCCACGCCAATGACATTTTTTCTATCAGAGATAACAGTGTTTTCAAGAAGCGAATGTCATTTGATGTAATAACCGAGCCTCTATTATCGTTGAGGATGACTTACTCGGCAAAAGCCTTGAATAACTTTACAGGTCTATTACGTTCTGTAACAGGTACTTGGGACCGAGCCCGCGGCGGATGTGCGACCAATAGCGAGATATGATCACGAAATGCTAACAAATCGAGTATATGCTGACTCATTACCATATTTACCTGTTCCGGAGATCCAAACCGCGGACGATCTAACTGTTATACAAAATAAATGTTAGAAGTCATCCTGCCCACTGCATATTTAATGCCATGTTTTATTTTAATTATTTTTAAAATAAAATATTAGTAGATTTTTGTTAATTTACTAGTATTTCTTGTAAATATGCCTGGTAAGCTTGAAAAAGCTTATGTTAGGACATGCTTCACGATAATAGTAGTATGGCGGGACTCTAGTCCACGACCACTAGATCGGTAGTCTGTTGCCTGAACCATTAGGCTATTGGTTTATATTGTGGATTACGGAAACAAGTTTTTCACTTGACAAGATCCTGCTTAGTGGATTTTCTATCTTTAGCACATGTAGTTTTTATTTCGTCAATAGTATGCAGTTTCTATCAGTCTACTAAACCTTAGACTTATTAAGTTCCTTTTAATTAAATAGTACAAACTTTTACGACGTTTTTTTGTTTCTTGAATATATAAAATCCTCAAGTTGACAGATCAAAATCAAAGAACAGCGCCCTCTGTTTACGTCTGCTTAGAATACTATTTAAATATTTATTGAACTCTATTGCAATGCATGTGTTCTAGTTGACGATGTGTGCGATTTAAAAAAAATAAGCCGTATTTAAAAAAAAACATTTTAGCTCATTCTAAAATAAAATAGTAATTCAAAGCGGCGTTTTAGTCTTTCTAGATTATTACGAGCAATGTGAACGATTTTGAATTTCAAACTTATCTCTTGTCTATCTTAAATGTGAGACCAGCTACAGACCTTCATTTTTAACAATCAAAGTGTACAATTAAATCCTACATGACCAAATTAAAGTACTCGGAAGTTTAAACTGGACTGTTCAGTTAAAACCGAAGGTGTGTAGCTGGCTTGTTCAAAAACCGACAATCTAATTATCGTTTTGGACCTATCCAAAGACGCATATCAGTTCTGGAGATCCGACAGGCTGTGAAAAGATTCAAATAACGAATACTCAGATATACTAAGTTACATTTCCCGTTCCCACGAAATCGACCACAATAGCGTGAGTTGTGAAATAATAGGTTAGACGAAGGATGGGTTTTGGCACGCGAACTGAATTGTTAATGTATAAAGTGAGCTTAATTTATTCACGCCGGTGGGACAGCATTGCAATCATACCCGCACCGGCCCGGTAGCCCGCACTGCAACACACATCTGTGGACGTGCCGAGCCTGGATTTATTGCGTCGGTATTTATTACTTGCCTTTTGCGTTGATAAAAATGTAACTCGATCGAAATTTAAACCCTTTATTGTGTTGTTTATACGATCAATTACTTTAAACAATTACAGTATCGATGCTGCAATTTTTTTTAAATAAAATATTAGTCGATTATTGTTAATTCACTAATATATCTTGTAACCTTGTAAGCTTGAAAAAGCTTGTGTTAGGATATGGTACATAACAATAGTCGAATTGAGGAATTCGAACCTTCGACCAATAGATTGGCAATGCGTACCCCTAACCATTAGGCTACTGACTCTTCATCTTCAATTACTACTTTTATATAGTTTAATATAACAGTAGTATACGAACAATTTAACTCGATCGAAAAGGATCAATGACCCCAATACTATATACTTTGCGTATCCGATGCTCATGAATTTAAGGGAATAAGTGATATGATTAAAGGATCTTATAACCATAGGATTCCGTTAAAATAACGATATATTTTTGTGTTTCAATGCTGGAAACTCATACATATAAAGAAATGTTATGCTGACATATAACACCAATAAAATAAATATTATAAAAAAAATGATTTGTTCAATGATAACAAGCAAAGAAAATAATATGAAAATCGTTAGGCGTAGAGAATCTGACTATTATTATAAATGTTTGGATGGATGGATGATTGTCATGACGCAACTCCAGAAGAAATGAATGTATCGAGATTAGATTTTTTTTATAAGAGAAAGGGGCAAACGAACGGCGGGGTTACAAGAGTGATCATCGACGCCTATGAATATAATTGGCACAGATATCGATTACTGTTTGGGTTAGAATATAGGCAACTAATAGTTTTTTTTGTTTAATACCATCGTGGTCGGTGTCATAAATCATATATTTGATAATTTTAGAACAAAAAGACAAACACAAAAAACAACATTCTACATGTATTTCATATGCTTTATATTGTTGTACAATACCTTTGTTCAAATATTCAAATGTTTCCAAGAACAAGGCAGAAATGTTTTTTGTTTGACATCATTTTACCGGCACATAAAATCACATTCATTGTTCTAATATTATAAAAACCTCGCACCGTTTGACCTGTTCAATCGCGATGTTTCGTAAAGCAACTGCTTAAAAATCTGACACGTGTAAAATAAGTTACAAGGTTTATTTAGTATGTTATAATGTTATATTTTTGTAAACAAAATCGATTAGTTCGTAATATGAATCAATATCTCGGATATTGATGTTGAATCGATTTTTTGCAATTAGAAAGTTACACTATTCTAGTCAAACAGGCTTTACCTTACCTACAATGTAGACTAGAAAGGAACAGCCAATGAGATTAGAGCGTTTCAAGTAATTCATCAATATTTACTTATTTTTATAGAATATCAGCACATTTTTATTAAACTAATAATATTTCTTTTTACACTCCAACTAAGCTCTAGGCTTGTGCTAGGATATGAATGAAATAGAGGGATTCAAGCTCTCGACCACGTGATCGGAAATTAACCGTTAGGCTATTGGCGCATTATTTTAGTATTTTCAAAAAATATCAAAGTAATGATCATATATAGAACTTGACGTATCTCTGTTTATTTAGTTTAGTCTTCCAGAGAGGTATTATAAGAATTGAGTAATTTATATCCATACACATAAGTGTTCCAATTTTCTGTCCCTATAAGGTAACATAAGTTAATTTATGGACCAATTATCTCGGTACATATTTCCCATCGTCGCTCTAATGACCAATTATAATTTTAAAATGATCAAGCAATGTTTCTAAACACCTACATATATGGAGATTGGTACGGAATTTTAATTATCTCTTTAACGGAATTGTTCCAAAAAGGTTTCATACAATGAACTAAATTCAATATAAAGTTAATATTTCTCACATTTATTAATAGCGAATAGCTAGAGCGTCGGTGGCTCAGTTGTTAAACGTTTGACCAGGCCGGAATCTACTCGACATTGTCCAGGTTCGATTCCCGCCATATACCAATGTGTTTTTCGATTTTCGAATTTCATATGTACATTAGCCGACGCACTTACGTTGAAGAAAAAAATCGTGATGCAACCTGTACATATATGTAAATAAATTCGAATACATGTGTCAAGTCAAACCTCACTAGGCCAGCGTGGTCGACTATGGCTAGGCACCCCCTAAAAGGGTAGGCTGCCGAGCCCCTCATTGGGAACATATAGTGAGTTGATGAGGAAAACTCCTTAAATAGACTGTTTCCTAAATTATCTCATCATTATCTTGTCTGCCCACTGCTGGACATAGGTCTTTCACAATGCCTCCCACAGTATGCCGTCCTCCGTCTTCCGCATCCAACGAACTATCAGTTGGACCGATGACATAGTGCGGGACATATTTTCATAAATTAACTAGTCGTTAAGAATTTAATTTAAAAATAGAAAACTCTTTTTTTTTAATTAGAAATATACTTTATATCTTACCAGTTTGTATTCATAAATTCATTTTAAGTGTATATCTTTGAATTATAACATGCCACTAAGCAAGCTGCTTATAATCCTAACTTAGCTATAACTATCCACTATAACTTCACGACTAACGAGACTAAGTAATGCTCTGTATTACTTCGCTAAAAAGCTGTTATCAAGTAATCATTTTGCCCTTTTTAGATAATAACTTATTTACATTTGAAAGTTGACTAGTATTGTTTGGAAAATTTTTTAGAGCAACATTTATATTAAATTATACGAAGAGCTTTTATTAAAACGAGATGAGAATCTAGAACATAAAAAATATGAACTTTAGGACATATATTTGTCTTTGTTCTACCTAAGAGAGGGAATGGGATGTCAATATGTATTCAACATAGATCTATTCTCAATTCTCTAAGTCAAGCATCCTTTGGTATTTTTCTTTTTGTCTCTGGTATTATGGTACCGGTGCGTTCCTCTGGAGATCCCGGGACCCTCCCAATCGCACTTGAAGATGGCCACCGAGGGGGTTTTAGTGAGTATGAATCTCACATAACCCTGCCTTTCCCCCAGAAG
>JAODUI010000010.1:3333056-3358807 GCA_027563995.1 Papilio gigon | reverse complement strand
CGCTCACTGACAGTCGGTACTGACACCGAGTTGCACGTGAGTTAAGCCGTTTTATAAGTTATACGTCGTATTCATTTTTATCAGTGGTAAAATCATGACTATTAATACATGTGGTTGATTTCATTCCTATATTTTTTTAACCATTAATATATTTTTACTATTTTTCTAATATTTCTTGTAACTTTACCTGGTAAGCTTGAAATAGCTTTTGTTAGGATATGGTTCACGACACTAATCTAGATCGCTAGATCAGTAGCCCGTACCCTTACCTATTAGGCTATTGGCGCTTAAATTGAAAGTCTTATTTACGTAATATAATGAAATCGCTCCTGAAACCCCGATCCAAGTTGAGCTTTTATCTAAGACAGTGCAACTCTTGTCAATATATAGCGACGTGATGTTTAATTGCCCGGCGTATCGTAAAGGAAACTGTTGCTGATACTAAAATGAGATAAAGGCGGTGCATTTACATGTAATCTAGTTCATTTTAATCTGCAGCCATTCACTCCCAGGCCGCGGTAGTACAGGCACGACGTGCGACCACGCTCTACATTTTATTGTTTTCGTAACACTGTTGACTGTCGACTTTAAATGTAATTAATAAAAAGTAATAATACAAATAACGCTATTAATAAATGTCAACAATTTATTTGAAAGTATTTGTAGAGTTTTGTTGATTTATAAATATTTCTTGTAACCATTCAAAGTAAAAAGCTTGTGCTGGGAGATGGTTCATGACATTAATCGAATGGTGACATTCGAACCAACGACCGCTAGATCGGTAGTCTATACTCTTAACCATTAGGCTATTGGTTCTTCAATCTTCGAACAATGTTTGAATCTTACACTGTTTTTTTTTTAATTGGCGACTATAGAGCAAATAATAACCAAGATTCTAGCGTCTGTAACGTCAAAGAGGTTAAATTAATTTTTATGAAATAAAATACTGGCATAATGGATTTTTTTTCTTTACTCTGGTTCATACAATGTTCTATAAGAGCAGTGTGTGCGGTTCCCTCATTGCATATGAACCAGTTAGTCGAGTACGTTCCGCGCCTTCTTGTCTCATTACAATTGTTTTGCCACTCATTTATTATAGAATAAATAGGCGATAATGAGAAAAACAGTCCTATTCAATTGACTCCAAATGTCGTTACATTGAAACGCGGTAGACACGTTTTGTCAATAAAAACAAAAATTCACAATTGCAAAGCTTTTAGATATAGTAAACGACATCATTTTCTTCTTTTCACATTTACAGTCGAACTCTTTTTTGCTACGCATATGCAATTAAAAAAATAAATAAAGATTAAAAAATAAAAAATAAACTAAGATTCCCCGTCTAATTAGAGAATAAGGCTCAAAATTACGGCATAACAGTAATGAGTATAACCGCATAATTACATGGCTACATAGTTCCAAAGTGATAACTAAAAAAAGTAAAAAAACGAATCTACGCAAGACATATAAAATTTCGTAAGGACTACCACGTAGATATCAAGGATATCAGATAAATAGCAGCTGATTACAAAAGGAAAAAAAAACGAAAGGAATAAATTTATGTCTAACGTCTGCAATATGTTTCCTTCAGTTATGAAATTTTAATTCAGTTATATAGTGTTAGAAAAGCTACAGGACGTTCATTTAGTTTAATAGGTTTTGCTACGTCTTTATATCAAAGATGTACAGTGAAACTAGAGTGGGATACATCGTGGCGTTTGATAGAGAGTGTTTGGAATCCCGCTTGACAGGCGCCGGCTTTCGAATATCGCGTGAAGATATTCTGTGTGGTTATTGTTAACCAGTTTATGGCATACTCACTCCTTGTTCAAGTAGCACAAACTTATACAAATATTCATCGAGCGTCCATCTCCATATGAATACTCTATTTTTAAAATAATACATTTTATCTTATTAAAATTGGAATAAAAAAAAATTGTCAACCATAAGACATAGAAGCGTGTTGAATTCATTTAGCAGCTAAACTTCAAACAGGTAGTATGTGGATGTATGTCTGTAGTCGGAAGTACATTTGCTGGTTTCTTGGATCAAATACAAAACACAACGTTCCATAATCGAGCCCCCCGATACGAATTAGACTCAATCACTAAGATGAAAAGTATCGTACCCAAGTACCGTTGACGTCCTGTACATCCGCCAGTCTTTTGTCAGCTTAATTAGCTAACAACGTTAGTAATTAACGGCTACATCCATCAGAGTCGACTTAGCCGAGCCACAGTTGATTCCTTTACAACACAAACTTATAAAACGTGCTATCAATTTACACAGAGAAAGCTTTCTTAATTAATTACCAGTTTCAAATAACAAATACTGTTAGGAAATTTTTAATGATTATAGTTATTTTGAAGAAATAAATTTAGCATGATTGACAAGCACAACGCACTTTGACTCGGCGAATATTATAACGCAGCTTTTAAAGTAGATATTGTTCTACTCATGTGAAATATATTGTATTCACGATTTTTTCAAGAAAACGAAAGAGATGAAAATATGTTGTAAAACAAGTTTTTCAACCGTGACAACGCAATGTTCAGTCTGTCATAAAAGAAGTTTATTGATAATAGAAAATCTTACAGGATTCATATGAGACGATACAGAGCGCTTTCACTCTAAACGAATCGATGACGTAAAAGCTTACAAGAGCTTACAGCTGAAAGCTTACCATAGACAATTCTATTAGTCAAAGTTATTTCATGTCCAATTTACTGATGCTATCATGTTGTCCTTTTTACATTTGAATAAAAAAAAGCTAAATTATGATGATATTGAGAGAGAAAAAGCTGGAGACTAATTAATGTACTAACTGAAAGATAATTCAAAAAGTTCAAAGCTTTTAAGTTAAGTTAGATTAGTGAATAGTGTACATAAGCCAATGTAGTTATCTGGGCAAAATTGAAAGCTTTTGTGGGTAAAAGTAACACTGTTTGAAAACGTGTCTTGTCATTGATAACCTACAAATAATTTTTGGTAAGTGTATTTTTTGTTACAAAAACATTTAAAGATTTATTCTATCAACCTTACCTATATCGTACTCCACTTTTTCCTGACAGATTTCACGTAGAAAATATCCTTGCACATTTTTCACCTCCAAAGCATTCCTTCCATATCCAGCATTGAATTTACTCTCAGCAATAAACCACACCTCACACAACAACCATAGTTTCACTTAACTAACACAAGCTCGATGAAACCTTACTTTTGTAACTTAACCAGAATTTACACGTCGATACCAATGTATGACAAAGTACATGGACACAGTGACAACTCGCGGCGACCAATTACAAATAGTTTTTTGTTGTATCAATTTAAACACTTATAACACTATGTTATAAACCAGACACAGTTTAATAACTAGATATCGACTTATTGATACACAAATCAGTATATTTGACGCGTTACAAAAGGGTCCCTATAAAGCGTTTGATGACCCTAAAAGTTGCTTTACAACTGAGACTTGAATGCAAAACGCACAGTTTCTCCTGCGCCCGCGCGCTCGGTATGCGCCCGCGCATGTGTGAGTGCGCGCTTACAAGCCTTACGCACACATAGAACGGCGCAGGCTGCACGGTTTTTGTCGATGTCCACAGGGCAAGTAACCTTAGTACCGATGTGTTGTAACTCGAAAAGTTATAATAAGTGTTACCTTCTCCATATTATTATATAGAGAATTTAAATTCAAAACGTTACATTGTGTGATGTAACATTAAGTTCCGAAGTCAGGGTAAGTTTTCCATACTAGCAATAGGTTTTCATATTGTAAAAACTGTATATAACACCATTTAAAGCGTTTAAACTAAGATATACGATAAATCTAAAAACATAAATATTCAAATAGAAAATGTTAAAAATCATTGTCAAGTTGCAAAGCTTTGTTATACAAGCGAGGTTTTTTTCTGAAAGCTGCTGGTCGATGTCCCGCTAGCGAGACTCAAACGCTTAGTGCTCTATCCCTTTCTAACAACTTTACAACCGTACATTGAAAAGGGACGGATATATTTTTGTTAATACCTTTAGAATTTGCAGAACTTGAAGTGGCTTTACTCAGACATTATTAACGATCAAAATTACGGACGTCTAAGTAAAAACCGACTTATTTAAAATGACGTTTCTTCCAAAAGTTCTTTAGACATCTAACGTCCCCTTTCCGTCGTTGGTTTAAAGATGTTACCGTTTCGTTTGTTATGTAGGAATAATGGGTTGATTGGTTAAAGTATAATGCTAGTAATATTTATAGCAATTAAAGATATTAATCTTAATATTTTAAACATGTAACTCTATGTATTCGAACTTCGACGTTAAAAAAATACTAATAAAACAGTAACAAGACACATCGGGTTTTAGCAACTATTAAATATAGAAGTATTTAATAAAGTAAAGAAAACTTAATCAAAAATAAAGAAAAAAAACTTTGTTCATAAATTATGGTCGAATTAAATCTTTTTCCGATTTTTATATTTGGTCACATTCATCAAAGTTATAGATGCGTAAGTTTCAAATAAAATAATCTTATTAATTAAAAAATAAAACAATATTCAAAACGAAACTAAGCATTTTCAAATTAAGAGCGATCATTTTGATGTGGTCGTGTTATATAATGGTAGACATCCGAGCAATACGAGCTTGTCTCACAAACACTGTAATTTACTAAACAGATGATTTAAATATAAAACACTTGCGTAACAATAAACATAATTGTCAAGTTATCGTTTATTTGTAACATAACACGACGCTCCGACATCGCAACATGTTCCACTAATTTATTCAATTTATAATTTGAATTAAAAAAACTACGAAACAAATGCAAGTGTTTTTTTTTCTAATCCATTACACTTAATCCATCTTAAATATTTTATTCAAATATTAATCTGAATTTTATTTTGTTACAAAAGAAAAAGTAACGCGCAACAAAACTTGTTAAAACATTCGATGAGTAATAAAATTGTAATGTATGGGACATTCCTAAAAGCGGTCCGACTCTTTCTTTAATACACAAATCTTGTAGTTAGAGAGGGACGGCATTATCGGAGGAAGTATGCTCTTATCGTTCATTCCAGGAATAACTTTCCCATAGACTGATGGTGGATGGCTTGTATGTTCGGAATGCAAAAAGTAAGCCGAACTAATGCCTCACTTTGTGGTTTTGTCATTAGCTTACAGTATATACAACCTCACGACAGTTCTGCATATTATTGCTTACTGCATACATATTCGAGATTGGAAATAGAGATAAATCATGTGAACTAAATCATTCAGTATTCGATCGGGTTAAGCAGAGATAACTTGACTATGGCCTAGTCACCTAGTAATAATCCGAGCCCCTCAGTGGGGATAAATAGTGAGCTGATGATGAAACAGAGATTTTCAATCATAACTGACTGTTTTTGCACATTTGCAGCATAACATACGATCACTTTTTATGTTTTCTTTTAACGTCATCAATTTCGTTGATATGACAATGTTCTTTACTAATTCAGATAGTAATTTGACTATTTTTTTTTAATAAATTTAGTACGACAATTGTATATCATTTTATCTCATTCTATATTGGTTTATAAAAACCACTCGTTCAAAGTTATTTATTTTAAATCGAACAGATCTCATAATCACACTGTAAATTTATATTTTTATAACAAAAACAATAGCCTAATGGTTATTGGTACGGACTACTGATCTAGATGTCGCGGGTTAAATCCCGACGTTCGACTACTGTTATGGACCATATCCTAACACAAGCTTTTTCAAGCTTCCCATAAATGGTTACAAGAAATATTAGTAAGTTAACAAAAATCTTCAAACATTTTTCTAAAAAAAAAAAAAAAAGTACTAAAACAAACAGAAATAAAGTATGTATGTTATCTGCTATAGAACGTTGAGTTTTTGAATTAAAAGCTTTCCCTGATTTCAATTTAATTGCCCAACGAAATCCTGTAGGCGAACACAAACAAAACCAATAATTCAAACGGGCTAATCGCCATTTTTATTTCGAACTAAACGTGATCGGGTTTTAAAAGTTATCGGCCACTTACGAAAGTGGCGCGAATCACCATAAAAATCGCAAACAACTCCGTGCCCAAGGAACATCCGCCAACGTTCCAGCCGGGTTACTCATTATAATCCAACATGAGGGCGACGATACGCTCACGACACGGCCCGCTCCCGGACACCGCTATCGAAGCGAAATTACATCTCAAACTCAAACTGCCGATACTTCACCAATCCAATGCTAACTTTGCCCGTTACAATCAGACCAAATGCTACTGGCAAACTGAACTAGCTGAATTAGCTTAGTGGTAATTGAACGAATTATTCACTTGACGAAAAAATTCTCGTAAGTTTATATACTATCGAAGTTAAACTATTAAAACTTTCGTGAGACATTTCACTATACAACTTATAAAACAACTTAACTCACGTGTAAATCGGTGTCAGTACCGACTAGTTTCGAGCCCATCGGGGGCTCATCTTCACGGTGACGGCCCGTCGCTCACTATCGCACACAAAATTTAACATAACACTATCGAAGTGTCATGTTAAATTTTACTTGCGTTATTTCGAAGATTTTATAATGAAACACGATGCACTGTCATGAAATTCGCGGAACACACTCAACACTTTCGATTACTCCTAGTAAGATTATAAAGTAACGAAATTCACAATCTATCAGTGGCAGATGCATTCTGTCGATAGAGGAAACAAAGTCATGCCAACATCTATAAATGGCTGAAAGTCTGACACCGGCATATCTTTGAGATTGATGTTTATTTATCGGGATAAACGTGAAATGTCGGAGAACGGTATTTGATTTAAAATAAAATCAATACATATTATATTTATATCGAAAATAGATACAATAATGTACTTAATCGATATATAACCTACAGAGTGTTTCATATAAATCTTGTTGATTCCCATCGGTATTGTCGTATAGGATTTACTGTCAGGAAAAGCGCATAGGCTCAATGTTTTTTTTATTATACGCGGACAAAGTCGCGGACAAAAAAAAATTATGCTCAATTATTGAATTTAATTACACTATACATTACTGAATGACTCCTTTACTAATGCATGACTACTGGGCTAGTTTTATATTAGTTTGCTATAATATTTATATACAATGTCACGTTTACAAGTCGCATGGTTTTAAAGAGTCGCAATGGCTGGCGCGTCGTATGCGACATATCGGCAGGCAGAGGGCCAGGATTCAATCATTAACCTAATTAAAACATTCCCCAGGCCCCGATTATCGGGCGGCATCCGAGGCCGATACATAACTCCGCGCCGCTACGAGATAACTAGTTCGATAGAAATGTTTAATTTCAATTAGTTATTGAGATCGTATCAGTGGCTCGACTATTTGTACATATACGCTGGTAATTTCAATGAGTGTTCGTCTAGGCGACTTCATAAATAAGAAGCTAATAAGAAACATTATAGGTTATAAAATCGCTGCCGCAATTTAATAATCGAATTTCATTGAATCAAAAAAATAGTACATAATATCGCATGTGACATTTTTACTTTTTAAACTAATATCAAATAAGGAAATAGATATTATAAAGGCCACTGTACACCTTCAATTTACACTGCACAGTTAAAATTTACTTGTATAAGCATAAATTTTAATTGTCAGTTAAACTATACAGTTCTCAGTTTTGCATACACTCTTACTGTACAGTTTTATAGTTCAAGTCAGACTGAAGGTGTGTAACTGGCTTTAAATTTGTATATTTTCATTTAACCAAAACATTGTACAAACAGGAAAACTGATAATTAATGTTACACAACTATTGTTTTCTGAAACGAACTCAACCGCAACGGTCACAGTAGCTAATTACAATGATCAAACCGCGCAGGCGCATACAATGTACACTTCCTGCTAAGCTTTATTTAACTTGCTTGTACTTTTATAAATAAACATGTAAAAGCTCAACAAGCATCTATAGGTCTTTATTAGGTAAACCATCATTTACAAATAAGAATCTTTAGATTTGTGCTTATTAAAATATTAACTTGTGTAATTTAAGATCTAAGGCATACACCTATTTTTGATTATCATTAGCGAATCTTTAAGGTCAAGACTTTCTTTCCCCTTCATATCTGAGGGTCATCATCGCTAGGGTTGGATCTGGACCGAAAGAACTGGAAGGACGACTGGTCAGTTACTTCGTCCCTTCATTTAATTGAGCGACCGTACGTTCTTTACCTTACTTCCCATATTACGTGTACCACAAAAATATTATCGTTAGCTCAGTGTAAGTCGCCACTGCAGAGCTGCAGGCTATCGTATTATTTGATATATTTATTAAAACTCAAAGAAAACAGTTATACACTTTTTTTTTATTCACTTCGCTCTATTTCATAAACACGCTTAGCTTTTGTTTCACTCCGAATAATATATTTAAGAAATTGTATGTTTCCTTTTTATAGAAATACGGCATTGCATTCTTTTTATTAGTGGCCAATGTTTTACTTGCATGCTAGTTTACAATGCTGACCGCATTACGCTATTATAGCATATGTGGTGCTACTGTGGCCTGGCAGAGCTTGTGACATGCCACACTCAATGAGATATAGCTCAGCAACGTGGCATGGCTTGGCATGGCTTTGGCTAGGCTTTGACACGATGTTGCCTGGCGTGATCAGGCGAGGCTTGGCATGGCGTGGCGTGGCGTGGCGTGGCGTGGCATTGGTATTAAAGTATATTAGTTTATAAAACTCAACTGTATAAATTCCTGTACCGCTAAAAACCTGATGGTAACAATTTGAAATGTTTGTATAAATTAAGAAGGTAAAAAAGATTGAAGTTCGTTGTAAAATTAAGCCATAATTTAATGTTAATTTACTGTTTGGTGAGCTTACGCGCGCGTTGAACTCTAATGTATGGCGGATAACAAACTACTTTCCCACGTAACACAAAGGACTATTACACTTAATCTATATAAATTTCAAAGTGGTATTTTTATTCGATCTAATTATGCAGTTTAAATACAGGTAATGCTATAAACACACGATATGGTAATAAACGCAATATTATTAATTTGATAAAGCATTTTAAAATGATTTATGGGTTTGGATCTATGACTAGCTTTTCCTTTAATTTTTATATTCTCGTTATCGTAGAGAGTCTCGAAAAGTCTTTATAAAAATGAATTTAACAAATTCTAAAGGACATTAGACACTTTGTAACCAAGGTTCTAAATCAAATTAATAAATTTCTTTACGTATTCATTGCATTACTTATTTACTTAACGCACTATGTAATAAACAAATGGTAAGTCTTTTACCATATAAAGGACCTTGTCTCAAAACTGACAATTAAACAACATTTCTCCATACAAATCGTTCGAACAAAATAGTCAGTCATTAATAAAGTCGTTACAAGTGACGATAGTACATCAGTACAGCAATGGGGTCGTGGTATTCATGAATGAAGCGACTGCTGGCGAGAGTTATGTTGAGTTTACACCAAGACAGAACAGTGACACAGAGCAAAAGATAGGGCAGTATTGTTAGTATTTGCACCAACATTAAATTACCATTGGATGTGTCAAGCTGTGTGTCTTCCGATAAGTCACGTGACTGTAAATTTTGGCGCGTTTTTATGATTTTATTAACGATCAGTCATCATAGTAGCTTTGTCTACGGGGTTATATTGTACGTGATTGTCAACAGCTTCTATCTTCCGCTCTTGTGTGAAAGTGGCTTAACTGGTCAATAAACACTGCAAGCTCATTAATGCGCAGTCAGAGAGATGTCAAATACCAAAGATCCCACTCGAACGGTACACGGCGACAACGTTGAGGTGCAAAGCGTTATTTACACTTAGATACCGTTGCTTCTTAACATTATGAAAGCGATGACTTACAGGCTACGTGTTGGAATACCACAGCAATTATTTAGGAGCTTAAATTCTTTGTGTTAATTAAACAAAAGCATTTATATTCCATATTCAAAATTTGAACTTGAACTGTCGAACCGTAAAAATACAATAGATGTTTTAAAACATTATCAATTTTACAATAATGAATTACAACATTGAAGGAATATGTACATAAACTTAAAAAAAAAACAAATGAAATATCAAAGGCGATTTTTTTTTAATTCCAATCTGATATTTAGATATAAAAAAAAATAGAGAATACAAACACGAAACCAACTGTGTTTCGCGATCTCAGTCCCGAGTTTTTGTCAGTGGTTAATACACTCTCGTGTGCAAGTCAATCGCACTAAGAAAAATACCAACTGTACCGATCATTTGAATTATAAAAAAAATGTAATAAATACATAATAACTTTATCATAATTATGATACAAGTGAAATAATCTTTAGTAATGCAAAAATCTCAGTTTTCACAGTTAATATATTTTATACCTAGTAATCCTAATGGTTATAATTTATAAGGTTTATGTCATTTTCTAGGTATCTAATCATGCTATAATTTTAGCTTATTATTACGCAATAAAAGGCTCCACGTCGCGAGCTTTGTGCAATCTGAATCTATGTTAATTTGATATCTCATTGCAAATCGTTGATATCTTGAATTCACATTGACTAAGAATTCTGAGAAATATTAAAAATTCCTATACAATTAAAAAAAAAAAACAATATCTTTATTGTAATTATTAAACTCCAATAGCCTAATGGTTAAGGATACGAATAGCCGATCATGTGGTCGAGAGTTCGAGTCCCACCATTCGACTATTGTCGTGGACCATAAAACAGAACAAGTCCAGAGCTTAGTTAGAATGGTAAAATAAATATTAGTAAATGAACAAAAATCTGCTAATATAAAAAAAAAACAAATACGTTTATTACCTATTATAATTAACTATACTTAAATATATGATAAAAGAAACGTTGGTTTTTTACAATCTAAAACTACATTTGGATTTAACAGTTTACACTTATATAAATTGTTTTTTTTTTCTTGCTATTAAAATACCCAGCATATTTATATAAGTACAAATTTTTGAACATAATGATCTAACCGCCCACGTTATCCGCACTACAAACAATTCGTGTAACTTAGCCCTAACAAGGCACCGTTTGCTTATCCATAATTACCGGGGGCCCTAAACAAACACATGTTTATTTATAGTCTGTGAAGCAGAAACAAAGAGACGCAGCTTAACAAGCAGTTAGTATCGAACGCGTGTTACGATGAACACAGAGACTTACGCCGAGTTCCTTTGCATTAACAGACAATGTAAAATAATAGTACAGATTAAAAAAAACATATAGTCTATGTCATGTTCTTAAAATTAAATATTTCTTTAAAATTAAGCTTGTACTAACGTCCTTGTTATTACAATTTGAGAATATTAATTTTTTACGCGTAATACCAAAAGATATTTGGCGATAAACTATTTAAAATATCAATAAAATTACAATTTTTTTTAGGTTAGGATGACATCACGTTAGAAACGACTAGAATTGGTTGGAACAAAATGAAACGAGACCAATGTTTAAAAACTAAGAGTGTCTGTCAGTGAACAACTCAAGTTAGATTTTACTTTCAGTCAGACAATGGGATCACAAAAATAACGTCGACCAAGTAGAGCTTTATGTTAGGCAATTGTGTCGTTGTATTGAACCGGTCTGAATACCTCAAGTAATGCACCCTGTTTCCACGTAACTGTTACATTCGTCATCTACGAATATATAAATTATACATTTACCATACAAAACCGTTTCGCTCTGTTAGATCTACATGGTAAATCCATCCATACTTTTTAAACGTTCGTATTTTTTACGAACTAGAAACGCTGCGATCGTAGCAGGTCTTGTAAAGGTTCACAAAGCCATACGGCTGCCGCCTCCATCCTTACACACAACAACAATAACACAAATACGCAAAGCTTGTGTTTTTTGTCAATTAAATTATCTTACTATTAAAAAACAATGTTAAAACGCATTCTGGTTATATATATTGCAAATTACTTTCCAGTATTCAATTCACATCATAACTCTAAGAACATAAAGCAGTACTATATAACTCAGAGAGTTATTTAATGTGATTGAATAACTGTAAGCAATCTATAATATAATTATGTGATATAGAATTTCATATGTCATTTGTAAATCAGTGTAACAACACAAGTCATATATGTCTAAATTTTCTTTATGACCCGTAATCAAAGGGCGTAATTTATAGTTGGTGTCAATTAGATTGCGACTTAATGCAGGCTGCATTTGTTTTATAGTGATTACATAGAATAAAATATGGTAAAGCGTGCAATGAAATATTAATGTGTTCGGATGCATATTTAATTGAAGATTACGACTGCACTATAAATGTGATCACTAAATTCTCAATATGGATATAATTAAAATGGTTTAAATTAGGTATAGTTTTTGCTGAGACGCAACGTGGAAAAGCTTCATCCATAGGTTTTCTTATCACTTTTCTCTTAAAACTAATGAACATCTGTCGATGTTCTTGTTCATCTAGGATTAAAGGCGTTTAGCTGGTCATTGGTTACTTTATCAAGATACATAATAATTATTAAATCATTGGAGATCACTTAACTAATTTCATCTTAAACACAGCAAATTAACATCGGACGGTCACGTATCTATTTAAATAAAAAAAAATATAAGAGCGGCGGCATTTCTGAGAAAAAACGTTTCACAATGTCGTGTTATTTGGTTAATTTCTACAATAATTACAACAATCGTCGCGAAGGGAGTAACAAAAAACTTTAACGGTCCGAAATGCAATGTTGTAAGTGAACAAGGAGCGATTTAAGAAGCTTGTAATTGTCTTAAGGACAATTAGTTGGGGCAAATTAGGGTGGTCAAGATGGCGCCGTGTGTGGCATACGTTCGTTCCGCCGTGCGCTAAGATGCGGGTTGACATACTTCATGCACAATGACAGCTCATTTTTCACTTTTTTTTTAATTTATTAAATGTACTCTCTGATCTTGAATTATGAACTCTCTTAACTGCATAGAGCATAACTTCATAAATTGCAATTGTTAATATAACCTATAAATTGTCGCTTACCTCAATAAGACTTTAAAATTTTAAGTGTGCACTCACAAAAAACTAGGCTATTCTTACAGTTTCTGTCCTCGGAATATGTATTATAAAGTCTAATGAATTTCATCGAAAGATTTAAATTGTATCTCTAATATTAACAACAAAATAATTGTTTACTAATATGACGTAACATTTAAAATAACGTACATCCCTGTTACCTTAGGACAGACAATAAAGGTTTCTGAATCACCTTAATATCCTACGACACGTATGATTGATGGTCCCTTATGCATTCCGATATGGACATATTTCTTTCAACCAAAAAGCAACCTTATTACTATGGCATTAAAGTTTAAGTAAATGCTCTCTCAACTGTCACAGTATGGGGTTCTACTGATACATATTTCTTTAGTTTTCGACTCCGATATGTCCCGTGATGTCGATACAGATAAGATAGCTTTGTGAATATTCCGACAGAATAAATAACTGCTCACTGTTTAACTCGGGTTTACGTTAGTCATTAAGAAACAAAAAAAAACATGCTTGTGATGTATTTTATGACGACTTTGCTTGCGCTTGGGAAATAAAAAAAGAATTGACTTGTTTAGATAAACAAATGAGTTATATTTGAACCGCTACCTTTTTAAAAAAAAACTGTAATGAAAATGATGTTTATCTTTAAAATGTTTAGTTATTCCGGAAAGTAATTTAATTTATTGGTTATAAATTCACCTACATCCAGTACCGACGTAAAATATTTTAAAATGGTGAGATCTTTATTTTTTTATGTTAAATAAGTGGCCAGTTTTATCGTATTTTTTTATAAAATTCATATAAATGTAATTTGTAATAACATTTTAATTTTACTTAAGGACTATATTAAACAACAGGAGAAATAGTATTTAAGCACACTTAATTGTTTTTTTATAAATCATTAAATTGTTACCGCCACTACAAATGGGTCTTTAACAACAATGTTGCGTCGACTCCGTTTTATATTTCCCACAATTACCCACCCACCAAATGTCCCACAGTTCCTATGAAAGATTCCTTAAAATTGTTCCGAGAGGTTTTACAAAAATTATTTTAAATCATTGTCAAATGATATTAGAATTTAAAAAGTATTTTTGCTATGTTTACTATTTATTGAAATGTTTACTGTATATTGTTTGAATAAAATTAAAAGTTTGAAAGAGAAAATATATTACAGAAAATTGAACATTAGTGACGAAAAAGCAATGTGATAATTTAATATTTAAAAATAAAAAAAAACCTGCCTTTTCCTTTAATAGCCTTCTTTGTATCGCACCTATTGAAACTCTTTGGACAGTTGTGTGTTATGTATGTGTTCATGACAACAATAACTTTTTTATTTAACCGTCCCGTCAAATTACACCAACATAAATAGCCGCCATGAAAGCATTGAAGTGCCAAGAACAGAGTAAAAAGCCAAACCGCCAATTAGCGAGTTGATTTTTAAATTACCTTCAACCTATTTACAATATCTAATTACAAATGTGTCTTGACGCATGAAATATTCGTAACAAGCCTAAATAAACTTACGAAATGAAACATGCCGACCGGCGCCATAAACTGCAGCTTTCAAACGTATAATTAAGTCGCCACGGCCGCCATTTATTGACAAGGAACGTATGCATTACTAGAAGAGATATTATATATAATTCAAAAATTTCTTTAACTATTTCCCAGAAAAATATTAACGAAATTATAATCGGTTCTATAAATCAGTAAAACTAAGCATATTAAGCAATCTCAAGTCACTTTGCGGGAGTATCTAGGATGACTAAAGACTGACGATCGTGTCGATGTTGAGACCATCGCCCAGCATCGGACGTCATATCGACAACAGAAATATCCCCCTTATCAGTCGGGTAAAGCGACATTGACAGATGAATTACATATGTCTGTTTGTCGTAATGTGTTGAATTATACTGAATTGTTTTGTTGTACTTTTGTACGTGCGAGCGACACAGGTCCGGTCATAGTGGCAATCGTTGGCAACCCTACATTCAGCATTCGACGAATTTAGGCTGATGATGTCCCTTCCAGTAGTCATAACAAAATTGAAAATTAAATTCACGACTTCAATCGTCATAGCTCGAGCGTCTAACATCATATCGGTATGTATTACAACATAAAATTTAAATGGCAACCAACATTTCAGACACGTCGCCGTGGACTTTATTAATGATTTAAAAAAAAGTTGTACAATAAAAAACATAACATCAAGAAATACATATATTTGTACACATTTCCAGTCTTATATATCTACACTAACACTTACAATAATAGGTATTTTTTTAACAAAGAAATTCTATTCAACAAAAACATTAAAATGAATTCATTAGTAAACAGAAATTGTTCAATTTTCAATTGTTATTAGGGATCGTTCAATAATCACGTGATGCTCGAAAAAAAATCACGGTACATCATAATGTGGGGGTAAAATGAGATATCACGTTATGTTTACTGATAATTAAAATTTAATCGATAAATAATCCAACTTGCCTTTAAAATACTAATTCTATTTTATAATAAAAAAAAAAATGATTTTGAACATGGAAGGAGTCTAAAACCGCACCGAATATCACCAAAGAGGTTAATTTATTTAAAAAAAAAAATCACATGATTAATGAACAACCCCTTACCACTGTGACTAATTATTACCTTTACTAATGGAAACAGACCTTATATTCTCTTTTATAAAAATCTACATTCGTTCTTATAGAGGAAACCATCTCTGTGCACCATCTAATCTTATAACTTCACCATTCAACATTGGATTCTCTACTATACTGGTAACTAAATGAGCAAACTCCTCCGGTTTGCCAAGTCTCGACGGAAAGGGTGTCATACGTTTTATAAAGTCAATCATTTTTTCAGGTAAGTACTGGATTAGTGGAGTATCAAATATACCTGCAATAAAATATTTATAAATGTAATGCTAAAATAAATATAATACATATTACCGGAGAGATACCTAGAAGGTATAAACATAGTAAACCTGCAAAAAAACAATTGTTCTCCAGAACAGACAGTTTTATGTTTTTTTTTAAATCATCTAGTGTATCTATGGTGCTAGAATTACTATTCTGAACTCTATATGTCATATATAACTTATATTTAACTCTTGCGAGGTGCTACATATGCATTCTAGCTTTGATATATAGCCTAGATTAAATACTAGTCAATTGAAACGCTATTAATTAGTAACAAGAAATGTAACATAACCCAGGGGTTAGGCAGAGATTACAAATTTCCATTTGGAGTAATCCAGACATCCATACTCTTTGGTTCTAGATGCAAACAAACCAACAGTGACCTATATTTTTTATATAATTTTGTAATTTTAATTTAAATACCTGGTGCAATAGTCACTACTCTGATGCCTTGTGATGCAAGATCCCTGGCTATTGGTAGAGTCATTCCTATAACAGCAGCTGTGGACGCTGCAAAAGCTGCTTGACCAATATCACCCTCATATGCTATTGTCGACGCTGTGTTGACAATAACACCTCTCTGTCCATTCTCATTAGGTTCATTTTTCCCTAGCAGGCCTGCTGATAATCTTATTGTGTTAAATGTGCCTATTGTGTTAACCTGAAATTATTTTTATTATTTAATGGTTAGAACATTAGAGTAAAATAGTGGTAGTGGTTATGAAAACCACAATATAATTACCTTTGTGGGAACAATAAATATAGGAGATAAAATATTGTAATTTTAATTGAACAGTGAACAAAACAATAATCCCTTATGACTAGAAGTGCATTTACTTATTGTTTTTATTTACTTACATTTAAACATTGAATAAAATGACTGGAACTACATTCCTTGTCTTTAAAGAAATTGTACACTTGATGTGTTTGTGCGTAACCTGCACAGTTAACTAGTGTGTCTAGTCTGCCAAACTTTGATTTTGTCAATTCCAGTGCCTTCTTTACATCATCTTCTGATGATACCTAAAATGACAGTATATTTATTAAATTCAGACTACACTCAGTCCTCAACAGGGTTTAAAGTAAATATAAAATAATATGTGGATTTTAACATTAGTGAAATTTAAAATACTATACAAAGCAGATTAAATTACAAATTATACATTGGCCCTTGACCCTTATCTAACCCCCCCTCCCCACCTTTTTTATGGGCTCCTTAACGCAACCTCTAGATTTCAAAAGCACCCAAGGGGCATTATTGCCCACCACCGAGAAGGACTGGTTTACATTAACATTCTATGTTTAATAAAAGAAGAATGATTTATTATGATAATAAATAAAGCTATATTAGTAGATCTAACCATGGTAGTACTTAAAAACCTATTCATATTCAGTAATTGTGAAAAAAATCCTTTATCTTACACAACCAACTGCTACAGCAACATTTTCTCCTAGACTCTTAGCGACTTGCTGCGCTCTGCCTCCTTGAACATCCAGTATAACAACTCTTCCTTCATTTTTAACAAGTCTTTCTACAGTGGCTTTACCTAATCCCGATGCGCCGCCAGTAACCAAACTCACCATTCCCTGTGAAAGAGGTTATGCGAAATTTTCGATGATTTCGATAATAATACACTTAACAACCGAATATTTAATAGCAGACCTTAAACATTATGTTATTTCGCAAATTTCTTCTCTTACAATCTGAATAAAAAATAAATATTTTTAACAGTAACTTTTAAATTCTGAAATCGACCGCAGACCGCTAATTATATTATGGGCATTGATAATTTGACATGTTAGGAAAAATGTCACTGCCATCAAAAATTTTTTTGTACGATTCGTTTTATGGACCTCGTTTTCATTACTTAGTTTACATTTTGTTTAGGTTCAATCCGAGTAAATGCAAAAATGCCAAAAATAAAGGCTGGAAAATTTTTTTTAAAGTACAATCCTGTTTCGAAGTGGATGAAAGATAAACAGCAAGAATTCGACGTGCCAATTAAATCGATTCAAGAAATTGCCGGTCCTGGTTCGGTAGGTATGATACGGTACGGTCGTACCGTGCGTTCCTCCCTTTGCGTCGGCCATTGAAAATTGAAAATTAAGAAAATGGAAAATTTTCTTTTGGTGCGACATGTTTTATATAAATTTATAACATTAACCTAGTTTAATCGTGACATAATGTATATCAAATGTTATAAAGTGAAAGGCTGCATTTATCTATAACGTTTATACAGTTTACCAGACGATAAATTGAGAAAAATCCTCTCCCGGCTTATACTAACATTGAGATTTTTACCATTGCATTGAAAGTATCACAATGGCTAAAGTAGAGCAGCCTATATTTATTTTGCCGAAAAAGCGAAACGGCAAGAAACAGAACGCCGTGGCAGGCCATGTTGATCATATAATAACAGTGCAGGTATTTTCGCTTACTGTATATGTTTAGTACTTTTACTAATTAGTTAAATAATTCTAATATCTGATTTAAATATTAATTCGAGCATTATTTTTTGAAAAGACCAAGTAAATTGTATTAAATTGAATTTTTGTTATGCTATGGTGATTTTACTAATTTTGATAATAAATTAAACTTCCTTTTTGTAATTATTTTCAGGGAGTTGCTGATACAGAATTGCCAACAAAATATAAAAATGGATTGTCACCAGTAACCGAGCATGTTGTCAATGGCATCATACATTCTACTATGGATGGCCTTAAATCAAATATGAAAATTAATCTTCCCATAATCAATGACGTAAATGATGAAGATTTGATTGATACAAACATTCTTGTTGATGCACAACACAAATTGCAGAAAAATGGTTACCAAGCTCTTTCAACAATACACAACAGTCGTGAAATAATAGATTTGTCTCCAATTTATGAGAATTCATCTGATGCGTGCTCCAGTCTCGGTGACTTGAGAGAGACAATGGATATAGACACACAAAGAGGCTGCAGAATGTTAAACTCTGACAATAATGAAAGCTCATGTGCCACACCAAATAGTATGTCACAAACACAATCTGAGAACAGCTTTGAAATGGGACCTCTCACTGATAGTCTTAAAAATAGTGCAAAAAGGAAAAAGCGTGTCAATATTGTACCAGTTGTTGATTCAGAATATCCAGATAATGAAATAACAACTTTAAGGATGGAATCAGAAGGTTCAATTTCACCTTCATCATTAACTGACAACTCTAAAGATGGATACTTGACAATGACTGGAACTATAAAGCGAGGAAAAAAGAAAGGACAAAATATTGATGTGAAATTGAATATATCAAGAGAAGAACTCGAGATTATTGAAGCTGCTATAGTGGCTGAAGAATACAACAAGATGGATGTGTCCAAATGCTCACTGTATAATGGACCTCATGTATTCATATTCAGTCTTCTGTGTATACCGTTTGTTGTTTGCTTATCTGCAGCATATTCATTTTACATTGGCACTTTAGCCTGGTACAATATCTTCACTCATGTTACAGAAAGTTTTAGTTGGATAAAAAAGGCGATTTTCGCACCCATAGTCATCCTATCGTATCCTTTCTTGATAGTAGTGTTTACTGTTGGCGTAGGTTTGTATGCTGGGATTGTGCAGCTTACGTTCAGTGGAGCAAACTGGTGGAAAGATGTATGTGATTTCGAAAAAGGCTTTTATGGTTGGCTCTGTAACTTTTTAGGTATGTCAGAATGCAGTCCATATGAAGTTGTAGTTCTAATGGATGTAAAACCATCCTAAAATAAACTACGAGTAATTTTTCCATTTAGGCAATTTGCCATCACTGCCATATTGCCAAGTTGCTTCACATACAAGACATGATCATATCTTTTAAGCATTCTTTAGAAATATCAAATTAGTCATATCTAGTCATCATTTATATTTTAATTTATTACTTTTTACATTCGTAATTTTGTAAAAGTTTAAGGGTGTAGACCTATTGGTGATAAAATGAAATGAAGGGGAACAATTGGAGTGTCGGAAAATGGTAGAGAAATAAGTTTTAACATCAGAATGGTGTGAAAATATCTTCTGTTGCTCAATTTCTTCCATTTTTACTTTTATATTTGGAAAGAATTTTGACAATTATTTTCTAGTCATAAGTTTATTGTTAAGAAATTAATTTATAATATCTTTACAATTTGTATCGAATGTTTACATCATATGGATGATTATTTTGAACAGATCTATTATTATGTATTATCAAAAACTGTTACAAGTTACCAAAGAAATTGACGCACAAATATACTACAGTCATTATAAGTTTATCCCATACAGTTTTATATAGAAAACAATATAAATGGAATATTAAGTCTTTATGTATTTACAGTTTCAGCAACATTAACTTTTATCTCAAATAAATATTTTACCATAGTTAACTGCTTACAATTGTATCGAAGCAAATAGTTGTATTTGAAAGTAAATTTGATATTTAATATGTTCTAGTAACAAATGTGTTTAAAAATGAAATTAATATGAATCAGTTGACATTTTAATAACCAATGTTCATAGCATACATAGCAATAAACAATACCAATAAAAGTTCAAATAAGTGCTTAGAAAAATGTATTATTTATATTGCTTAGCTTTTAGCTTGTAAAGTCAACTGTATGACATTTTAATGGTTCTAAATGTAATTTTATAACATAATCAACATTTCTAATAATAAGACTGACGTATTCTAGTCACTATTGTGTCCATTTTCTATGTAATAAAGTATTTTACAAAACTATCCCTTTCACTAAACATATCTACAACAAAAATATACATTTGTATGATCAACTACACTCAATAAGGTCAGAAAGTCTCATGGTGCGTCCTTTGGTTGACTTGAATCCCCCTGTGATCCTTTTGGCTTCAGTTCAACATCTAACCTTTCTTTTGCTCTGACTATTTTCGATTGTAAATAAAAAGAACCACCTTTAGATTTTTCGTTGATATTGAATAAATGTTCATAATTTTTCTTGACTCTATCAGGGTCTAGTTTGTCTATATTTAAAATTTGCATTGCTTCTTCTAGTGAAAGGCCCGTGGAGGCATTGGCAGCAGCTCTTCTTGCACCTTCTGGTCCTCCACCAGCTCGTTTAGCGGCTTCCTGTGAAGCAGCTATTTCCTGCTTAAGGGCTCTTGCAAACGCTCTTCCTACGACTTGAGCACCCAAAACTATAATTTGAGCAATGTATTTAGCCATTGTCTATTTTCCAATTTCAAAAAGAAGGTATCTTGTATCATTACGGAAAAGCAAAGAAATGTCAAACTTTGAACTGTCAAATGTCCGACATTTTTAGGTTAAAACACGTTCTTTTTACGTATCCTTTTTTTCACAATTTTTCATTTGGAAGAATAAACAGTGATATAATTATTGATAAATAGAAATATGTACGTTCACTTCTAAGTATGCTTGAAATTCCACAAGTTACTAAAACATGTATTATAACAATAATGAAAATGTGGGCTTTCAATCCATAATGACTTCTTAAAATGGTAATTTTTAGAAGGGGTAATACTTAGAATTTATACCCTGTGAGACTTTGAATATTGAATGAAAAATAACGAAATTCGCGCGCTTTTTGACAGCAACAAAAACAACCTGCTTGTCGCTTGCTTTCGTTGATTTTTAACTTTTTTTACTCTGTTTCAACCAAATTTATAATTTCTATTTCCTCTTTTACTTCATACTTTATTGAAAAACCATGGTAAGTGATTATATCATGTTAATTTCAATGATATGGTGACAATCTCAGATTTGTCTTAGATTGAAAATATGAAAACTAAACAATATACTTTTACGTTTATAGAGTTCACCCATCCCTGATACTCCATCCGATAGAGATGGAGCTCGGTCAAGAATGACTTCACCGGCACGGGATTATGAGATGTTCGAAGATGAGAGCGCAATCCTCGGAGACACTGCTGCTGAAGAAGAGGAGGATGGGGAGGAGCTTTTCAACGACAATATGGAAGCGTACGTTTATAATTTACAGTATTACAAAACCGTTAAGTTTAAATCAGATGTATTTTAACATTCACTTAATGACAATTACCATAGCAATAAATACTATTTTGTATTTTTTTTATTGCAGAGATTATCGGCCTATGCCAGCTTTAGACCGATATGACAATGAGGACTTGGATGACGACGACTATGACCCAATGTCTATTGAGGCTCGTGTTGCTGCAGAAACGGAGCTGCGGAGAAGGGATAGAGACGCAGGCAGAATCAGACGGGATGATCGTGGATTGTTTTATGGTTTGTATTCTATTGTGTGAAATGAATACATTCCTGAATATGTCATAGCCAATCTTCTTTTTGCAGATTTTTTAAAGAACATATGTATATTTTTATCACAAGTCCAATATTTCCAGATGAATCTGATGAAGAAAGTACAGATGCACCTCGTAGTAAGCGACGTCGGGATGCTGAGAGAGCTGCAACCGGAGACAAGGAGCAAATGGAAGAAGGCATAGAAAGTATAGAAAATCTCGAAGACACAAAGGGATATACTACGAAGGAATGGGTCTCTATGTTGGGACCTAGAACTGAAATAGCCAATAGGTAAGATTTTATAACAAATTAACCTATTGAGCATATTTTATAGATAAATCCATACATGTCAAGTATACTACTGCATAAGAATATTGTAAGAGGGAGTGCGAAAAACTGAATTTTAAGTAAAACAAAGTGTAAAAAGATGTAGGCTATTATTTTAATTAAAAAATTCTTACATTACAGGTTTAAAAATTTTCTCCGAACTTATTCCAATGAAAAGGGCCAATTTGTTTACAAGGACCGTATACGTCGTATGTGTGAACACAATCAAGCCTCATTTCACGTGGAATTCGAAGTTTTGGCACGAAAAGAACAAGCGCTCGCATTCTTTTTACCCGATGCACCGTTCCAAATGCTTCAGACCTTCGATGAAGTTGCCAAAGATATTGTCTTACAAATCTTTCCGAGTTATGAACGGGTGACTTCAGAGATTCACGTCCGTATTTCCGATCTGCCACTTATTGAAGAGTTGCGTACATTCAGGAAGCTCCATTTGAACCAGTTAGTGAGGACTGTAGGTGTGATTACAGCAACCACTGGAGTCCTACCGCAGTTGTCTGTTGTTAAATATGATTGTAACAGATGCGGTTATATACTTGGGCCATTTGTACAATCACAGAACTCGGAAGTGAAGCCAGGTTCCTGTCCGGAGTGTCAGAGTGCTGGACCTTTTATGGTGAGCAAAAAGTTTTGATTACAAAAACTATGCTACTAATAATATTAATACAAGAAATATTTATAAATTAACAAAAATCAAACAACTACTGCACTCATTCATGCGGTCATTTGATTCAAACAATCACTTAGTACAATTTTTATACAAAAACCACACTAAAGGATTCCCTTAGTGATCACTTGTTTGGTTTTTTAAATATTAGTAGATTTTTGTAAATTCACTAATATTTCTTATAACCTTTCCAGGTGAACTTAAAAAGCTTGTCTTAGGATATGGTTCACAACAATAGTCGAACGGCGCGATTCGAATCCGCGACAGCTAGATCTGTACTCCGTACTAATAACCATTAGGCTACTGGTGCTGCACTTTATTTAACCATTGACATTTTACGTGTTTTAGAATACACAAAAATTTGAAAATCAACCTTTGAACAGGAGATAATCCTAATTTATATAATTTCCAGGTGAACATGGAGCAAACTGTATACCGTAACTACCAAAAAGTAACTATACAAGAGTCCCCGGGTCGTATCCCGGCAGGTCGTATACCTCGCAGCAAGGAATGTATCTTGCTAGCTGATCTCTGTGACAGGTGTAAGCCGGGCGACGAGGTGGACTTAACAGGGATATACACCAACAACTATGATGGATCTCTCAACACTGAACAGGTATGTGCTAATGTTTATGCAATGCTAGAAAACAAACATTATAACCTACATATGACTGACTTCACTTAAGTTCCTATATCCCCATAGTGGGACAGGGGGCGTTCACAGTACAACTCACTCTGTCCTGGGCTGTGCAGTTGGTCTCGGGCCACGTTAGGCCGATCGTCTTTACGTTGGCCGACACTAAGCGCCGCCAGGTTTATTTAGGACGACCACGCTTCCTAGTTCCTAGAAGGATGGATCCTTGAGGACGCCCTGGAGTGGACTCCAGGGCCTCCTTGGGAATGTGAGTGGGATGTCGGTGGAGCGTGGTTATCAACCTTCATATCATCATCAACATCATATCAGCCACACGTCGCCCACTGCTGAACGTAGACCTCCCCCAAAGATCGCCACGACGATCGGTCCTCGGCCGCCCTCATCCAAGATGCTCCCGTAAACTTAACCAGATCATCGGTCCATAAAAACCTTCATATATGGAAATATAATTTCAAACAAACTAGGTTAAATCCGTTTCAACATCATCGTCAGCCCCTGTGGCCCACTGTTGGACACAGGCCTTTCCCAAAATCCGTTAAAAAAATGATAAAAATGGTAACTCTAGAGTCATACATACGTAAGTTATGATTTAATAAAATAGCAAAGTTTTCCTGGTGAATTGTACTTTTGCGGAATACTATGTGTTTAGTATATTAGAAATTATTATTGGATTTTGAATTTCCTTCGTTTAATAACTTATTAGATTACTCGACCGATTGAGAGATGTCCCTTAGTATAATGTAAATCTGAGTGTAACATGAGCATGTTTTTTTTTGCAGGGTTTCCCAGTATTCGCAACAGTGATTATAGCAAATTACATAGTTGTTAAAGACTGCAAGCATATAGTGGAATCGTTAACAGATGAGGATGTTGCCAGTATCATAAAGTTGTCCAAAGAGGCTAACATTGGAGAGAGAATTGTACAGAGTATTGCACCTTCAATTTACGGACATGATTTCATAAAAAGAGGTTTAGCGTTAGCATTGTTTGGCGGAGAACCTAAAAATCCAGGTAATATGGTCATGTCTTTATTTAAAATATTATTAGATTTTTGTCAAATTACTAATATTTCTTGTGACCATTCCTGGCAAGCTTGAACAAACTTGTGTTAGGATATGGTTCACGACAGTAGTCGAATAACGAGATTCAAACCCACGACCGCTAGATCGATAGTCCTTACCCTCAACCATTAGGCTATAGCTTTAATTATAGCGCCAATGCGCTTCGATTTTTTTCTTTAAAATTACCTTTTTTAAATGTTTTTAAAATTAAAACTAAAAATACGTGGCGATAAAAAAATTGCATTTTTTTAAATAATTTCGCTCCACTAATTACTTCGTTTAATATTTGACTATATAAAACATGTTGTATTTTACAAAAACCTTACGATTATTTTCAGGTGAAAAGCATAAAGTGAGAGGAGACATCAATGTACTGATCTGTGGCGACCCCGGCACCGCAAAGTCGCAGTTTCTCAAGTATACTGAAAAGGTAGGTTTTTTCTTTTACTGTGACGTCATATTTTATAATTAATATCAATTCCGATCACTCGATTCCATACCAAAAATAATTTATTGATAGGTATTGTTTTACAAATTAATTAAAAAAAAAGGTTAATACGTTTATAAACTATGGTGACGGCACCGACTCTGTATCGTAGTATCGAGACCTGAGAGGTCCTTAAGGACAAGTTCTTATTTAACAGACGTGTTTAATAATAATATCTTACTGAACCTTATACAATACAATTATTGTGTTATTAATAATTTTCTGACTATACTACTTATAAAACGGCTTAACTCACGTGTAAATCGGTGTCAGTACCGACTAGTTTCGAGCCCATCGGGGG
>JAODUI010000010.1:3319350-3332956 GCA_027563995.1 Papilio gigon | reverse complement strand
TTACAACTGCTGCTCATGAATCATTGAAACAATTAGAATACATTAGTAGGAACATTCATATAGCAATGTTTACGTCAACCAAATTTAAGCAAAGCTCTGACCCTACATAGTGCTTACTTAATACTTGAAAGTGCTTGTATTAGGATTTTGTTCACGATAGTCGAATGGCGGGATTTGAACCCTTTACCACTAGATTGGTAGTCTCTCAACTATTAGGTTATTGCTTATGTACATAATTTAAATTCCAGGTCCAAACAATCCTGATAGGTGACCTAGTGTTCGTGGGTGTGCAACTCAAGTCTGATGTGAGGTGCAGTGCCCCGTTGTACCTGGCCACGCCGCTGGGGCTCCCCGTGGCGCTGGTCAGTTCGGTGAAGGCGGGGATACTGCCAGCGTGTGTGCTAGGTGAGCTTCGAGTAGGAACTATGTTTAATTTGAAATATCGATGGAATTAAACTTTCCTTTTTTTTTAAAGTAAAATTATTACTAGATTTTAGTTAATTTACTAATATTTTCACCACTGCAATTAATCTTGAAATTGTTAGAATATGCTTCTCTACATCTCCATTAGACTATTGGAGCTTCTTCTCTTGTTAACTGGTTACAAATATTAAACTAAATTAATTGCTGTTATAATTTATTTTAACTATTTCATAGTTAGCTAGGTTTTTTTTATATAGATGATATTTAAAAAAAAAAAACAATTTGTTCACAGGTTTAGGATATAAAACCTTTTCAGACGCGAACCTCAATGGTAGACATATACCGTCTCTGCTGCGTGTCCACGGCGGCTGGGACGAGAACGTCGGTCACATGATTGAAATACCAAAATATGATCCCGTACCAATAATTACTAAAACCGGTATAGATTATACCAATAAAGTCTACGATGAACAATACGTTGATACAATATTAGGACCGGAGCCACCTCTATTAACCGATTTACACATAACCTCAGCTAAAATGTTTTTCAATCAAAAGATAGATGACAGGTTGATCACCATCAAAGCTCATTTAACCAGTCAAAATATAGCGAAAACATTAAAAACGTTAGTAAATAAAGGTGCGTTGAGACCCACTTCAGAATTATTGCACGTTTTGAACACGGCTAAATCTAATAGACTAGAAAATTTTACGGAAAGTGATTGACCGATTGATTGCAAATGGCGGCGTCCTAACTCGGAACATGAAAAAAGTTGATGAACAATTATAAAAAGCACATGTTCTATGTTAATACCAGAAACATAATAAAGTTGAGGTTTTCTTGTTGTTGTTTTATTTTGTCTTATTTGAAGTATTAAAAAATCGTGACCAATATCACCAAGATAGACACTGCGGTAACAAAGAAAAACATAAATTGAAAACCTACTGTTTGTTTGTGGAGATGGTAGTCGCTTGTAACCGTCTCTCTGATAGAGATATTAAAACCAGGGTTGACGTTCTGTGTACGTAAATAAACTTAAATTGTGTAACTCCAATTTGCAATTTTTAAAAACTTGCGTCATTTCGACTAACCCCGCCATTTGAAGTTACTGTCAGATGAATGTTGTCGAGTTTCCCCGACACAGTTCAGTGTCAAAATGGCGGAAATATCACGGCGTTAGATTGTGGACGTTTCAATTCTTGTATTTTTTAAGAACTTTAATTATATTTAAAATAAATACCATTAAAATTTTGTTGTTTTATTCTGATATATTTAACCTCCTTTTGCAGTTTTTTTTTTCGTTTCTTTAGCTTATTCTCCGATTGACATCTGTCGAAGGTTGGCGACCATCATGGCAACCCGAATCATGGACACCGCAACTCATTATGCCAAGATGTAGAAAAATAAAACAATAAATTTGACAAGATATTTTTATTGAATCCACCACTTTCGATATTTCTAAACAAACTTATAGTAACAACATATAGACTAGAAATATATGAACCGTAAAAGAAGTTTACTGGACCGCAAACATTTACCTGCCGAAATTAAAAAAAAAAACTGCCACGAGAACCAAAAAAAACACATTTCAAGTCCAATAAACCTCTTTATTTATAATTCAAAAGAAAAAAAAAACACTTCAATTCGATAACAAAAAAAAAACAATATATATTCTTCGACTAGTGCCCGAGGATGGCATACATTTTAATCTTCAAGTTTTCGCGCCAAAGCAAATGTCACACGACATCTAAAACTACATCAGGACCATAGACAAATTTATCAAAACAAATTTGACAGAGAGATTGAAAAAAAAATCAAAACATAATTTCGTATTAACTTTTCATTTGACGTCAATTAAAAAAAAACTCATCATATATAAATAAAAAAAACCGGTTACAAAACGTTTTTTTGGCTGGAATAATTCCTAATTTTAGTACTTTTCAATTCAATATTGTATCAAATCAAAATACATCAGACGTGACTCGTCTGGAACAACGAACTTCTTGACAACAGAGCTCAAGGAACTGGTGAAAATATACACGTGGCATACTATGACATAAACATGGGTTACGAAGCTGTATTAAATTGTCTATCAAGATAATGAAATCACAATTACCAATCTATGGCCATTTTACTTTTAGTTAATCTAGCTAAAAGTTTCAGTAACTAGACCATAAAATATTCAAACAGAAAACAGTAGCCAAAATGATTTTCGATTCCATAAAATATTATTTTGTATGCTGCGACATCCCTACAATATTTTTAGTCTATGGCTGTAGATGTCCGTTTCATTTGACATGTCCGGTTTTTTGAACTGTCAATTTATTTCAAAATAGAGACAAGAATGGCGCGAAATATTGTCATCTACCAAAATACGGTAGAAATATTAATGTACAAGATATTTCGTATTAATAATGTAATTACATCGATTTGAATTTACGAATTATTTGACTTTGGACTAATTGAAAAGGTGAGTTGCATATTTTTTCTCATACAAATGACTTTGCAACGTTATACTGACCCATATTCACCATTCACTACATCAGAATGTGTCGGTTGAGCTTAGTGTAGACATTTCCAGTATCAATGACACCCTTAGTAACCATTAACCGACTCCGAGTAGCACTTAACAAGCCTAGCAAATATGTAACGTTCGATATAAGCGAATAAATTTAAAACATATTATAGTATTAATTAAAAATACACTAATTTCTTTAAAAAAAAAACAATATGGCAACACCATTGCACCCATGCCGATGACACTTAAGAGATCGCACAGTTTAATTTAAACATTTAACTGCCCTTAATTAACTAGACGACCGAAACAAGATGCGACACGAGCGCTGCGACGCAGTTATCATCAGCTCACAATAGCCAAGCTCTCGCTGCCCACCCCGTATTGACTAGACCACAGTCAGCACTGTCAGTGCATTGACATCACATATCTTTAAATAGAATCAAATTTCCATGCTCTATATTGTCTTGTCTGTCGGGCCAAGGATCGTGGAGGCCACGATTGGGGAACAAGAGTGTGGGGCATCCTCCAGTTGGACCATAGTGCGGGCAGGAAGTCGTTGGATGCGGAAGGCGGAGGACCGCATACTGTGGAAGGCATTGGGAAAGGCCTATGTCCAACAGTGGGCAGAGAAACGCTGGTCATTACAAATATTTCCATTCCACCATCCAACTGACCTTGTACTTGTTGTATAGTTTTCAATAGTAAAAGGCTATTCGTGCTTTATATAGAAAATCTATTTTTCTATATGAGCAATGAAATTTCATTAACAATTGAACAAATGTGTAACAATCTAACACCGCACCGCAAACCGCACCCGTGCGGCATGTCACTAACTATTGCAAAATAACTAATGCCTAGTATTAGAAAATTAAACAAAACCTTATACCTCTTGTAGAAAATAAATTTTCGATTGAATCTCTAAAGAAAAGAGTTCGTATCAAAAGAGGTCGGTTTTCTATTTTTTTTTTTCAAATTGACAGATTCTCTTGTAATTATATTGGGAAGATAATTTTAACGGAAATTATAAAACAGTAATCCATACAATGTCCAACAATAACTAACTCCATACAATACGTAAATTATTTGAAAACATACAAAAACTGTCTCTACACTGAACTTATATACTTTGCTTACGTTCACTTTCTCCAGTAGATTTAATTATTTAATTTTTTTGTAATTTACAAACAACTTTATATGAATTCAATAAAAAAAACTAATTGACCATTTTGAATTAAACAATAGAATAATAATTTGGAAATTGCCTTAAAAAAAACACTAATTTCAAGGTCAAATTTTCTTAATTTTGTTTAATAATTAAAAATTTGAAATTTAATTTCGTCAATATATATATATATGTGATAGTTATAAATTTAACTAGCTAAAAACAAACATACGTATATTTAATTTTTACAGTTTATTTAAGTTATTATACTGAGATATGAATTATTGAGCGGAAACTACCAATTAAGGAATTTACAGAGGTTCAATTTCGATATTTCGGAAGTCGATATGCGCCTTACGAGAGTCCTGTTATCTTGTAAGGCTATAACATCACGCTACATCCAACAGGAGCGGAGCAGTCAGCTCAGCTCAAACAAACTTCACCTTTATATCAGTGTAGTACATTGATAGTGTATGACATTATTAGTTCTAAACTATTAAAACTTTTGTGAGACATTTCACTATACTACTTATAAAACGACTTAAAAAGTACCGACTAGTTTCGAGCCTATCAGGGGCTAAACTAGTCGGTACCGACATCGAGTTACACGTGAGTTAAGCCGTTTTATAAGTTGTATTACTAGACCTGTCCTATATCCTTTCGTCTCCACTTCTAATTCCGGTTCCGATAAATCAATTACACAAAACTCTCGTTTCCGATTCCGATATAACATTTCCGTTACATCCCCACTACAAACAGACAAACCTACATTAACTATACATCACTATTAGTATTGACTTAAAACTTCAGAAACCAAGCCAATAGAATCAAATGAAAATCGGTTGACATTTCAAAACGTTAGAAATGAATTTGACAAGTCCACGAACAGAACCGTCACTGATGCTCTAGGCATAGATAACGAGAAGCGATTTCCGAACGAATCGCCATGTTGACGCATTTGACAGCTGTCAATCAAACTATTAAAACTTTCGTGAAATATTTCATTATACTACTTATAAAACGGCTTAATTCACGTATAAGGTGTCAGTACCGACTAGTTTCGAACCCATCGGGGACTCATCTTCAGGGTGAGTGGGATCGGTACTATCGCGCGTTTGCGGCCCGTCGCTCACTCACTGTCGGTACTGACACCGATTTACACGTGAGTTAAGCCGTTTTATAAGTAGTATAGTGAAATGTCTCACGAAAGTTTTAATAATTTAATTTTACGACTATTCAAAATGTCTGCAGATAGCGCCCCGTGCTATATTCACGACGGGTCAAGGAGCTAGTGCGGTTGGTCTCACTGCTTACGTCAGAAAAAATCCTACTACAAGGTAAAACAATATATAAACTATGCACAGTAATATCACAAATCACGTCACTAGTCCAGAAGGGTAGGCAGAGATAAAGAACAATACTTTGCCGCGGTCTTAATAGTGATTTACTCTTTATTACCATAGACAATTATCACAACGATTATTGGATTCGTTACATAAAAAGGAATTATCATCAGTCTTTGCCCACTGCTGGACATGGGCTTTCCCCTTCCTACAAAAAGTATGAAAACCATAAAAAAAACCATATTAAAAAAATACGTATTACTTTTTAGAGACTGGACGTTGGAAGCTGGGGCATTGGTGCTTGCGGACCGCGGCGTGTGTCTCATTGACGAATTCGACAAGATGAACGAGCAGGACCGCACCTCCATACACGAGGCCATGGAGCAGCAGTCCATCTCTATATCCAAAGCCGGCATTGTCACATCACTACATGCCAGGTAACACTAGTAATTTAAAAAAAAATGTACTGAATTTGATTCCAGAGTTCAATAAAAATCCTAATTGAACCATGAAATACTATTTTTTAAGTAATTGCAAAATTTTCTTGTAAAATACTTTCTTGCATATAACTATTTAATATTAGCTAAAAAAAAGGCCTATGTCGATATGACCGCCAACTTAATTAAAGCCCCTCTTTCTCTCTCTCCTGGTGCCTCCCCACTAATGGAGGTTAACTTAATTAAAGCCTAAAAAATTATAATTAATGCCTGAAAAAAACTTAACTAAAATCAATATTTTTCAAGTCTTAAACTTTTCCAAGTTATTTTTTTAATTCAAAATTTAATTGAATCTTATATTCATTGCAGATGTTCAATAATAGCAGCGGCTAACCCAATCGGCGGCCGCTACGACCCCTCGCTGACATTCTCCGAGAACGTGAACCTCTCGGAGCCCATACTGTCGCGTTTCGACGTGCTCTGCGTCGTCAGAGATGAAGCTGACCCTATGCTGGACACACATCTTGCTAAGTAAGCTATGTTAAAGCGCGATGTAATAACAACAAAAGTATTACAAATAAAAAAAAAAAACATATATATTTAGGAAATCGATACAAAAACTTGCTAAATAATCATTTATTATTTTGTTTCTTATGAACTTTTATAACTTCACCGATAAATATTAGGCGATCTGATTTTCTTTCAACACAGATAGTGTTGTTGTCTCCAAGGGTTTGTTTACTCCGCAATTAGGTTTAAGTAACTTCAAAATTTAACTATATGCTTACTTCTAATTTCAGATTTGTCGTAAGTTCCCACATGAGGCATCACCCGACCAAACGCGGCGCGACGCTAGAGGACGCCACCGCGGACGACATAGGCATACCGCAGGATCTGCTCAAAAAATACATCGTGTACTCTAAAGAAAACGTACATCCTAAGTTACAGGTAATGTGTAATAATTTATTTAAGTTACTTTTGTTAATATTGAAAATTGTATTAAATTATTTGTTTTTGTATGCATTCCATTGTGTTAAATGGAGAATGTAAGTGTTAATCATTAATTTAGTAAGTCTGCCTAACTTTCTGTGTCTGACACATGTACATTCTTATTTTGTAAGAATATTTACCACACTCAGAATCTATAATTCTTTGGTATGAGAAACTTCTTTGTGGCAATAGATAAGTCGTTAACTAGCCAGTTTTTATTGAGCTTCGTCATCATTATCAGCTTATTGCCGTCAACTGCTGAGCGCAGGTCTCCCCCATCAATCGCCAGAATAACTTATTCATTTATTTTATTGAATTTCATTGACTTTTAAATGATTTTTTAGAACATGGATCAAGATAAAGTGGCCAAGATGTACAGCCAGCTGCGGCAGGAGTCACTCGCGACTGGCAGCTTGCCCATCACTGTCAGACATATTGAATCGGGTGAGACAAATAAAATGAAAAAAAAAAACTTTACTAAAGAAATCTCAGCAAACATGGCACAGATTTTAAGTATTTTTGTAGAAACAAACACTACACTTACAACAGGTTTTCACGCTATTACACTTAGGGGAAGAGTTGATTGGAAAAAAACTGTAATATGCGATTTTAACCTAGCCTATATTGTACATCATTTATTATATTTGAATGTTTGTATAATGAACTCTCATTTATTTGCGATGTTTACTTTCTCGTTACTTTCAGTGATCCGGATGTCCGAGGCGCACGCGCGCATGCACCTTCGCACGCAAGTCAACGAGGAGGACGTCAACATGGCCATACGCACTATGCTGGAGAGCTTCGTCGACACACAGAAGTACAGCGTAATGCGTGCTATGAGACAAGTAAGTTATGTTATAAGTTTTGATTCTGTAACAGAAATCGTTAAATAACGGACACATTTATTGTAGTATGAAAACCCAAGTATAGATTTACTATGAAAATCTAGAATGACAGCTTAACTGATTATTGGATTTTAGGCATAAGTATTTAAAAACCATTTTTATATCTTTTCTTAGCGTTTTTTCTTCAACTAAGCAGTAAAATATCACACCAATAAGTCTAATAACTCGGGAGCCTAATTCTTAACCTTCTTTTTCAGACATTCCAGAAATATCTATCATACAAGAAGGATCACAGCGAACTTTTATATTACATCTTACGTCAACTCACTATGGACCAGTTGGCATACATGCGCGGTTTGCACAATCACTCGCAGTCCACAATAGAGATATCCGAACGAGACTTAACGGAAAGAGCTAGACAGATCAACATCACAGACTTGAAACCATTCTACGAAAGTAGGATATTCAAAATCAACAACTTCAGTTATGATCAGAAAAGAAAAGTGATTGTTCATATTTTGCCAGAAGCGCCTACTGCGTCGTAATATGAACATGTAGTTATATTGTTAAGGTAGGTTTCCATTGCTGAAACTGACTATTTCTCATCTAATAAACAATGTTTATGTGTTTTGGCAGTGGAAACCCGGCCTAGTACCGATCATCACTCCCACCATACTCTAATGATAAAATTGTAATGATTATGTTAACCTTATTTTGTATGAATGTGTTTAAAATATTAAAAGTGCCTTTTTATATAAATTATCTTTACCCATACCTTTTTGATCCATCCAAAACTTCCCGTTCAACACTAAGTAAATAAAACCTCTGTGCTAGTTAAATAGTTTAATTATGTTATAAAATCCATGAGACGTTTTTTTTTTCAAATAAATACATATTCCAAACATTTTGTCACAGTTAAAAACAATATCTATTCCATCTATTTTAAAATTCAAGTTGAAAAACGATTGTAAACAGAAATAATTGGCAAATTTTATTTTACAAAGCATAACCGGGCTACATTTAAAAGTAATACACATTAATGACACGTACATACTATAAAATCTTAAAATGAGTGACCTAAACACTACTAAACAATAAATACAACATTTTTTTACACAACTAAATCTATGTATTAGTTTAAAATTTTACAATCAAATTGTTTTATCATCCATCAGGTAACGAAACACATACAATCACATTAGAAATAACACTAAGAATTATCTTAACTACAAATTTGCCGCTAAACTAGAGGGTTGCAAATGACAATTATCTTAAAACATTACATGTCAATAAGATTCTTTTTGCATGTAAATGAACTCACCATGCAAGTCCGCACAGAACATGTAAAATTTTAAATGACCAGCATTTAATTTAAAACAATTGTCTTGCAACCATCTTAAGAACCCCTTCACAGTGGCAATCTCGTTAAAACCTTAAAACTGTGAAGACACCTAACATATGTTTAAGAGAATTCAGACACTTAGTTAAAATTACAAATGAGAATATGAGATATTTTGCTAAAACAAATTTAAACAATACAAGAACATGAACACGAAGCTTTAATGTAAATCCTATTGAGTATATATTTTAAACACAAAAATGCAACTACCTTCATTTATTTAAAGTAATAGAATGATTGAACACTTCAAGCTGCACACAATTTTATGCAAGAAATAATTATAGAAATCATTTGCTTATTGAAAACACATACTTAATAAAGCACAGAAAGAAAATGTTAGTAAAATTAATAAGGGGAAAAGAAAATTATAAAGTTTTTTTTTAAATTTCCATAACATATTATTAAGATTGTCCTAGCAAGAAAGTGCAATAATTTACTTCAGAGTTACATTTTTTGTTCCTACAGCAATGATAAAAACCGAGGGTACATAGCAAAATATCTCACCTTTCTTATTAAATTACATTTTCAATTTAATCGCTTCCTGATCCAGACTCCGATTCACTGCTGCTGCCACTGTCGCTGTCGGAGCCGCTGCTGCTGTCACTTCCGGAAGAATCCGAACTATCTGAACCAGACTCCGAAGAGCTGCTCGACGAGTCTGAACAATCTGAGCAATCAGAGCTGGCACGCTTCTTTTTGCTCGGAATCTTGCATTTGCCATTGCTACAAATAAATTGTCAAAATTAAGGGCAGGTACAATTTTAGCAAAAACTCACTGTATACACTATATTCACTAGTAAGCAGTCAAAATGATTACAATATACTGTTATTTGAAAATAAAGTTAGTCAACGGGAGGGTATTTAAAATATATCTTGCCTATGTAAAGAATTCAAAGTTCCTTTACATTTTTATATATCCTATAAAGTTCACTTTATTTAACTAATTTTAGAATTTATCAAAGCTTATTAGAAACATTTTAAGACAATGAGCAAGTCTTGGTAACCAGTATTTTTGTAAATTAAAGAAATTATGACCAAGCATATGGTAAGACAAAAATAAAAATATACTTGTAAAAAATATTTTAAAATCACAGTTCATAAGAGACTATAATTTTTTAACAGTTTTACTACTTGGCAACCATTTTTTCTATCTACCTTCAAGTTACTATTCTAGAAAGAACAACCATATGGCATAATGGATCCAATCCAACAAATATCACAATGTATACCTGCACTGTCCTTCTTCTTTCTTTTCTAGATTCTTTTTGAGGATCTTTGTGCGTGATGGTCGAACCAAGATTTTTCTTTTCCCCGTGCACTCGTAGCTCCAGTGCCCATACTCCAGACATTTCTGACAGCGAATGCCCTGAGGAAATGCCGCGGCCAAAGCTGCTTGCCTGTTAACAAATCAATTTTATACATGAAACATATGCAAGTCTGAAATATTTTACAATCAAAATCCGAAATTTTACTTTTTCCTCTGAGCTTGATGTCTGTTATAAGTTCCCAGCGTCATATTGTTATCACGGTTATACGCAGTTTTAAATCAAAATAATTTTTCAACGATGCACTTTGATATTATAATTGAAAAATTCTACAGGAACACGATTGGTAAATACTTCTGAAACAGCTCGGCAAATACAAACGAATCGAAATGATAGATTTGCGTCAAGCGGTGGCCATCACACATTTTGTTTTTTTCTTTCCGTCAGATTTCACAGCTTCTCATTTGTGTTTTTTTTATTTTCTTTAAACAATTACATAAAATATAACTATGCAGTTTACTTGTCCATCAATAAAATATTTTTTTGGTTTTTAATAATAAAAATATATTAATCACAGGTATTAATAATTTAAGTAATAAATTTTATACAACGATGATTCATTCACTGCAAAATTTTTCAACGTTTTCTGTCAGTGCCATGAAATTTCTGACAGATTAATGACAGATTGACAGTTTACGCGTGGAGGTGTGTGAGTGATCATCTGTGCAGCAAAAGTTGTTTGTATTTATCGAGTAATAAAACTCGTATTTTACCCCAAGTTTTGTAAGATACCTAGAAACTTAAATCTAAGTTTTTGCGATGTCCGAAGATAATTTCGCAATAGTAATATGTCGGATTGGTATTGGCGGGTAATCGCCTTGAAGGCTGCCTTTGCGCTTACATGTTTAGTTTCTTATCTTAGCGCTGATGTTACGATACAGAAGTTGCCGTTTTGTAATCCTCATAACGCAAACGGTGAATCTGACGAGTAAGTTACTCTAAAAATATTGATTATTAGAACTTTTCAAATGTTACATTATTTCGCGTGAATGTTTATAACATGTTTAAACAGGAATCTTCGGACTTTTGACTGAAGTTTAGACTTTTTTATGTTATTAAGATGACTCACGTAATCCCTTGCAGTTTTTAAAGTAAACATTTTAAATTGTATCTATGATATGCAGTAAAAACAAACATTATCAAAAAAATATAATTATTCTAGACCTTGACACATAACATAATACTTTGTTGACATTCCAACAGTTTTTTAGGTATTAATAGATATATTTACTGCAATTGAAATAATAACCATAATTATTGACAACTTTACTGAGATTGATATAAGAAGTTTTATATTATTTTCCTCATGACTCAAAGAATTCAGTCAAGTAAATGGTTTTATAAGTGATGACATTGAATTATTTTTTTTCAAGCTACTTATTAAGATAGTGTTAAATCATGTATTTTACATGTGATAAAACTGTTATGTGAATATTCTGTGATTGTTTGTATATATTAATGAAATCTATCCTTATAAATGATGTTTTTATTAACTGTTTTACGCCATGATTTAAAGGTTTTTAAATATAGTCTATGTAGCACTGTTTTGTAATCTGTTATATTATTAAAATTGCATCAAAGAGAGGTTTAATTTAACTAAATGTTTTAATATATACAGTTTGGTGATTGTTAGCACTGTTGATGGAAAATTGACTGCATTCTCTACAAACAATGGTATCAAAGCTTGGGACGTTGAGACACAACCGTTGCTGTCATCGAATTTACATCATGTGGAGGTATAGTTTCGATTTGAATTTAACATCATGTTCTATTATATTTAGAAAGCTATATAAAAAGTTGTCAAGATATTTTTTGTAAAAAAAGATATTAAATCTAGCCTTGCGAGAGTTGATTAAATTGCTGTAAATCTATGTATCATTAGCTCATGTACAAACTCAACAAGTTTACAACTTTAGAGTTGAAATATTGTTTCGTATTATAATAATAATATATATTTTAGAACTATATCCTTAGTACTATGTGACTTCATTATGTTATTTACATTGTATTCTTTTGTAACTTAAAATAGTTTACTAGTGTAAATAGTTATCAAATGTTATGTATATATTTTTTCTATGTAAATATTTTGTTTTAGTTGAGTGCTGGTGGTAAATGGGTGCGTTTAGTGCCGTCTTTACGTGGAACACTGTATAGCCTTAGTGGAGACACTATAGAGCCTCTGCCATTTGACGCTGAACAACTCTTGTCATCGTCATTCAAATACTCGGATGACTTGGTTATAGCTGGTGAGTTGATTGAATTAACAATGGACACAAAAATATATTGTCATCCATATGTTTGGTTTTCATTTTATCTCTTTTAATAAATTGAAATAGCAATATTGGTTGTTCATTTTCTCTCTGTGGCCAAGTAAGCCAATAGTAAATGAAGTCACATTATTAGTTTTTTATAATATTCAAATTCATTTTAGTTTTTTCATCATCATCAACTTCAGACTTTGTCTGCCCACTGCTGAATATAGGCCATCCATAGTATTGTAGTTGTTTGACTAACAAGATATTAAAAAAATATGTATATGTTTTATCTATAATAAAAAGAAGTGATGTTAGTTTGCTAGCTTTAAAAAAATTACGCAACAATTAATCTTAATAGAATTTTAATTATAGCATTAGGTTAATAGTGGTAATAACCAATTTGAGTCTATATTTCTTAATCATATCTACGCTAGAATGCAGACAAGTAACCTGGAAATGTATATTGTTCACCATACCTCTATGTTTTTTTCTTATTAAATATTATTTAATATAATTTATATTTATATTTTGCTAAAAATTGTTTTAAACGGATTTAACCTAAACTTTGAAATTTTTATTTCCATATTTGTTGGTTACTATGTGTTTGCTCTCTAGCGTTAGATATGTTAATTCAGATTTCCTGTGTATGTGCATTTTCTGTATAAAAAACACAACTATTTTGATTCTAAAGTAATTAGTATATGTGAAAAAAGTGTAATTAAAATATTAATTCATACTAAATCCCCACAATTACTTATCCATCAATATTTAATCTTATCTTGTAGATAATAAAGTGATGTAAATTTTATAATTCAAGGAAACAATTGTTTCGTAACATTACATTGTTTGTTTACATTGTTTTTTGTTCATTACATTATTGTTGTTGTGTCTTCTATATTTACCAAAAT
>JAODUI010000010.1:3293531-3309048 GCA_027563995.1 Papilio gigon | reverse complement strand
AAGATAAATCCGTTCAGCCGTTCTCGAGTTTTAGCGAGACTAACGAACAGCAATTCATTTTTATATATATAGATAATGTTGTCTGGTAGCAACAGTAGTGTATAACATTTCTAACAAATATCTTTACAAATATTGGCAATTAAGAACGCAACATTTTGTATAATGTATGCCAGTGGTCGTCAAACTGCGACCCGCGAAACTTTTGACAACACAAAAAAATTAAGGCCGAGTCCAAGTTAATTTTACTGGACCTGATAAAAGGTTAGAAAATACATGAAGAACCATGATAACATATTCTATGTCACTGGATCAAGCAGACCGCAAGTATATGATTATCAAATACCCTCCGAGAAAGTGTCAAAAAATTGATAACACCCAAAATGAATCATGAGACTGCTTTGCGCTCAACAGAAAGTGTCAGGAAAAGAGATGGTGCTATATAACAAATAGTTAACTGCAATTATTGTGTGTGTTGTGACATTACTTACAAATAACTTTCAATTAATAAAATAAATAGTATGCAGTATCAATATATATAAGAATGTTATTCTCACTAAAAATCAAAATATTTTACATAATAACCATAATCAAATAATATTTTTTAACTGGGTATGGAATAAAACAGCATAGTAATAATAAATCATGTAACCAAAAAAAAAAATTTACCAATAAAAACAACGTAATCGAGAATACAATTAGATCGAAAAGTTAATTACTGTTAGCTTAAATTTTCTCAGTGTTGTCATTTACAATACAAAATGACATGACAGGTCGTAAACGTCGAACCTTTTACTTCATTTATAGGTTATACATATTTCAGCATATGAATAATTGGTGAATCATTGATAAAATTAAATACAATGTTATAAAGTAAAATAGACAGATATAATTGCAAGTTATGCGTTAAACATGACGCATGTTAAATGCACCGCAAAATAATAGACATTGTTCAATCATCAGCCTAAGAGCTATTGCCGAGTGTAGACCTCCATTAATAATTTCCGCGACAAGTCCTGTGCCGTCCGCAACATTAACTAAATCATGTCCATAGTACGCTAGACGTACTTACGCTACATCGACCTGTCCATGGTCGCTATTCCAAAATATAATATTATTTATAAAAGGCAACATAAATGTGGGACAGTAGTAAGTATATCCTACGTTTTCTTCTAATGGTAACACAGTCATTTGTCAAATTATAAGCAAATACGTCAGAACAGGACAGACCATTTTAAATGTGTGAATATCATCATCAACAACTCAATTACATCCCCACCGAGGGGCTCGGAGCATGCCCTATTATTAGGGGTGACTAGGCCATAGTCAACCACGCTGGCCCAGTGTGTTGGTTGCCTTCACACATGTATTTGAATATGTGTAAAGTTAAATAAATTATAATGAATTTATCGAGTTTTGAGATTAGCCCATCCCACATATATACAATTAAACAATTAATACTCTTAAACGATTGTAAATTATAATATAGCAATATAATACAAGCAACAATTTGCTATTTTTTATTTATAAGTTAAATTCATCAAGCAGTAGCGGTAACCTGCCGCTAGATTAAAGAAGAAATATCATAAATAATAAAATAATAAAGAAGAATATAGTATTTCCTCTTCATCTATGACCTTTTTAATTAAGTTAAAACATTAAGCACACAGCTTGGAATGTTCCGAACTTCAAATATATATACAAAATTTCTTTATCAGATATTAATACTAAATATATGAATTTCAAAGCTCCTTAACTCAAAAACATTTTTGTTATTTTTTAATTTAATTTCTAATTGTTTCTGAAAATATTTTCTGTTTACGCAAATTCAAATTTAAATATTTGACTATTCAAAAACTTTTACTTACATATACAAGACTCATTGTCAACTTTTGTTAAAACCGTGAGTAGTGTTGATGTTTTCAAGAAAACTGGGCGTCTTCCCTTCCTTCACTATCCTCAACGCTTGCAGCACTCGCGCCGTATCCAACTCCTTCTCCGAAGCCTTTTCATTGTCCAAACAGATCTCTGTCATCCGCGCATTAAATTGCTCTATGACTTTAACTCTATAGTCTATGGACGAGGCGACTGGGTTCGCTGTCAACCATAGATATTCCAAGCAGGGTAATTTGCAAATATTTTGGACTTCTTCAATGTCTGTTATTAAATTGCAACTAAGATCAAGACTTTCTAATGAGTATAAACGACAAAATCCTTTTAAGGAGGCAACTTTGTTCTGTGACAAATCAATTTTGACAATGTTGCCAATCTTCTCATGCCAACTGTCACAGGCGGAGAAGCTGTTCATAGCTAAGTTGAGGGCGCGGAGATCGTGGAGACAAGATATGTCGCATAGGTCACTCAGTCGATTCGACGCGAGGCTTAGTTGCTGCAATCTCGGCACTAGTTTGATGGCCCAATCGACATTCTTTATATTGTTGCTGCCAAAATTGATGACGGACAGTTTCTTCCAAGTCTACAATGAAAGGATATTCTAAATAAAAACCTTGAACTTTCTACTGCCATTTGTGCAACAACATCGTTACTAATTTTATACTCTTTGACAAAAAAAAAACAAAATAATATGAATGACAGTTGTTAATCTGTGGCAACTCACATGTAGAAATTTAAATGTTGTAAAATTATTTTGCCGAAAAAAAGAGTTCGCGGTATTACCAAAAATCTGTACAATTTATAATAAAAAATTAGATTACCTTTTTTAATTTTTTAAATAAGTTATAAGTCAAAATCATTTTAATTTGTTTTTTTTTATTTAATCTATACAAAGTTAATGTAAAGGCAGATTTATGAAAGAATATAGCATTATTTATTATCAATTAATTATTAAATACTATTAACGATAACGCCAGACATGTGCGACCTATTTAGATCGCCAGTAACCCTGTTAATGTGGAGATAAAGTTAGCATGTGACTCATCTGCACAATTCAATGTTTATCTATAACAACTTTGACTTCATTGGAATACAAAGGTGCTCTGAACTAGTTGTATGGTATCAACACTAGGACAATGACAATAGCAAAGTTTTGTAGCAGTACTAACTTTTACATGCAACTATATCTATGAGGAATTTAAAAAAACCTAGGAAGTAGACTGCTATTCCAGACAGCAATCTCGGTGCTAAATTTAATTTAGACCAATATGGTGTTACCTGCTAGAAAATGTCAGTCTAAACTTTCTCTTAATATAATAATTTCTCATACTTCTATGCCCTCATTTAGCTTAAAGGAATAAAAATGTACAGGAAACCTTTATTTGCTACAATGTTCCATGATTATACAAATATTAGTTACATGTTTAACCTATATTTAACTTTATTCAGAAGTGTAAACCAAACAGTTTAAAAAAATAATAAACAAATTTCGACAGACATCTCTTTAAACATCTATGTAAATAATACTCACCACAGTATCGGCCAAACTTGAAGGATCCTTATGCAGCACATCTACGAGAAGGAACTCATTGAGTGAAACCACACTCGCTATCAGCACCGAGAGACTGATCAGAGTATCACGAAGACTGCCTGCAAATAAAACATGCATACTTGTATCGATTTCATTCATTATTGTATCAAAGACTTAAAAATTCGTTTAATTTTTTCTAATGTATTAGATTTCATTTGCTATTTAGTTAAATAATATTAATAGTAATTATGAACTTAACTATTTATTATTTAAATGAGTGTGAAAACTTGAAGTGTATACCAACTACGAAATAAAATAATCATCTAAAAAGTTTTTATTGCAATGAATGGAAATTTTTAAATATCTGAATTGTAATCAAGATTATATAAAATTGTTACTGGTTGTTAAATAAAATTTATAATATTAAATAATTGAATGAACTTACCAACACTCTGTATACACCCCATCGGAACACCGAGTATCTTCAAATCCATCAAAGTTTTAAATGGTATCAGGTCAAATTTGAGATCATTTGGCACAATATTACTTGCGCCAAGTATTTCGTAACTACCTTCAATACTTAATGAATTAACTTGTGAACAGAAATCCAAGATGTGACTAAAGTCATACATCTGATCTTGTTTCTCTGTCGGTGGACAGGCCATTTTGAATCTCTCACTTATAGCATGGAGCTGTAAATTATTAAATAATTACAAATAGTCACTAATATAAACTTATTTTTATTCTCTGACACTATGTATGAAATGAAAACAAATGATGTAAAAAAAAACATGGCAATAAATGAGTTACTTAACCATGATGGAAAGTTTGCTCCAATATCTAAAAAGAATAAGTCACATTTAAATGACTCATCGTATAATACGGGGGAAGTGTGCATAAGGATAATGCGATTCAAGTTTGACCTTCAACTTTACGACTGTTTAGTTTGCAAATCCCCTCTTATGATTATTAAATTCTATTGAGGATGAATAAAATGACACACAAATTCAATTCTACTGTTATTTCACAAAATTATACCCATGTAATATAGCGAAAATTATGGAACTAACCTCTAATGGACTGAATTTATGGGACTTTTCATTCTGAAGCAATTTGTCACCTTCCAAGTAAAATCTCTTAGCTAAATCTTGCAGCAAGAAAAATATATCATAAAGATGAAAATCAAGAAAATGAGCAAAAATATATGGCATCGTCAACTTTAGATAGTTAAATACGTTCTTGAGGTAGTCATTGAGACCTTCACGTCTTTGCTCGATGAATTTCGGTGTTTTATTTCGTATGACTTTCTTTGGCGGTAACAATTCCTTAGCAACTCCATGATCGGAAACCAATTTGTCGTGTAACTCATCGAAATCGCTGTAACGATGTCGCACGGTCCAATTCACAGGCCCCACTTTTACTGTTATTAAATAGTACGTTACATTATCCTTTGTACAAGCTTCGTCGACACTCAATGTACTATCATTTCGGTATTTTATGAACGTTGACATGTCGGAAATTACACACAAGTTTAATTTCTTATTAAATAAACTATGTTACACATTGCATGTGATGCAGTAACCTTCTTCCGTGATCAACTACGCGATTAATTTAGAAAATTCCCATCAAGGAAACAAGTTGTTGATATTACGTTAAATGTCACTGTCTGCTAATGTCATTGTCGAAGGAGTTAAAGATAAATGTCAAATGACAATTTGCGTTCTGAAATATTTTAATGTTCGCGGAAACAAAATAAACCGCGGTTTAAATACCTTTCTTTAACATTCGTAAGACTACATATACTTATAAGTACAAGAACCCAGTATTATTGACACTCGACGGTTCTGAAACTAGTCACCAGATCACTTATTCGTACTTTTTAGTTGTTCTCAATTACATTATTTATTTTTATTTTAGGTGAGGTTGAGTTGATATTTAGGAGAAGTAAAATGGTTGTAAATAAAATTAACATTTTAAAAATTATTCACATTTTTTATTAAGTAGTTTATAAAAATTATCATAAAACCAATTTAAGGTAGATTCCAAAATTTTTGTGCAAATTTATTTTACAGTAATTAATTCAAGAATATAAATTGATGTTAATGTAAATTATTTTGTTGTATTCTACACAACCCTAGTAAAGACCTGCATTGTATTAGTGTTTAATTCGGCATAATTATTTACTAGAAATAAAATTATATTAAACCATTTCACATAAATGACACAAAATTGAACTAAAACAAGTCGTTACATATTTAAAAAAAACTTGATAAAGATAAAACAAGCACATACAATAAAATAATATTAATATTTTTACACATTGCGACAAATATTAAATTGCCTTTCAAAGTAATAAAAATAAATCCATTAGTGCAAAAAATAACAATTGCTGGGTTGAATTTAATAATGTTGTAATACTCATTGCACAAATTGAAATCCTTGGACGGAAAAGGACGTTACGCTTTTTTTAGGCGAAAAATTTATTCCTTATTTAATTTACAAGCTTTTTTTTAAAAAAAAAAACTCAATTTTGTTATTGAGTTACATAAGATTCATACGCTATTTATTAACTAACACTGGGATGTCAGATAGTATTTTGTCCATAAACAACCGGTGTTGCCATTTTAACAAGCAAATAAAATTTAAAAAAAAAATCATTGCGTATATTTTCAAAATAAGCACACGTATTTAAAAAAAAAAAACTTATAGAAAAAGATTGTTTTTGAGCGTACTTGAAAATACATTTATCGTTATACGAAAATAACAAGATAGAAATGAAACCAATATAAATTTATAATAAAAGCAAATACCAAATATTAAAATGAAATGTTTAAATGACATTTCTTTTGTTACACTTAATATTAAAAAGGTTTGTTTACTTATTTAATACTATTATCATAGTGATAAAATACGTTATCTATGTATATTGTAAAGGCATTGTTTCTTTAATCTATATTTACAATAAATTACAATCCAATTAGATTTTTGAACATTATAAAATCACAGTTCAAAATTACGTTTCATGGCATTTTTATTTTAATAGACATTGTTACTAAAACGACTATAATTAGGCATTTAGGTACATATAATTAAGTATTTATTGTTTATAAAAAAAAACATAAAAATAATCCTTAGTAATTAATAAAATATTTGTTCACTAAGTAAATGTGTAATTGAAATACGTCATCAGTGTTGCCGTCCACATCAAATTAAAATAATGATTTCCCATTATCTACAAATTTAATTTTTGGTGGCTTAAAAATATTTTATGAGATAATTTGAAGTAATGATGTCGAAATTAATATGTTAATACATTAATAAAATATAAAAAAAAAATCATTGTCAGAACCTAAAAAAGAATGATATATTTGTGATGAATATCTATGAATATGAATAAGGCTAAAATATTTTAAAACTCATAAAAAGTTAAACTATTTAACATACTTTCTACTATTTCTGTTGCTACAATACTCTATCCGCATTACATATATCAATCTATATTGAATAAAATTGTTCGTTTGCTGTCAAAAATCATGTAAAACCATACAATTGTACAGTTCATTCGGATACAAGAATGACACTTGTAGCCTGACCATGAATATAAAAATGGCGTGCTTTAATCGGCTTTTTATTACATCACTTTTTAATGTGCGCAAAGAAACTAGTTCCATATTAATCCGCAATATGTCAGTTGTTTTTATATTTCCGGCCAGACCATAAATGTGGCTTAAAAAATATTCGATTGAAGTTTATAATTAAAAAGAAAAATCTAAACAGAACATAATTCAAATTTAGAACGTTTACGAAATGTTTCGAAAATACAAAAGTGGGCGGCGTCCGTTACCACTGGCCGTAAATTTCAAATACCTCGACATATATCTCTTTCTTTCTTGAATAGTGTGAGCGGGATGGCGTTATACGATGTTACAATGGACACTCACCGTATTAAAACTACATAAAGTTTACAGTCTAGTGTCATACGAGCGTTCTATCACTTGTCTGCCTAAGGCATTGGCTCTCAGTCATAAAGCCACGCTCCTTATATATGAATTATCTTCGTAGTACTCCGAACATAGCCTGAGAGCGTGTTCCTCGCACAATGAAGCCAATTCTTTGGACCACTCTTCTAGTATAACAGCGTTTAGTATGGAGCGTAATGTGATCGATTGGTTCCAATAGTCGTCTTGTGTGAATACAAGTCGTTTGTGTATCGGCGTGTGTTGGTGCGTGTTGTGTAAACTTTGCGGGTTCTGTGTTGGGGAAGCTGGAATAAAATTATTAATGTATTATATAACAAATTACACCGAATTTTGAACACATTTAACAACGCATTCTTTTTAGATTAGTATTTCCCGACCTTTTTCGTGTCACGGCCCATATTAATATTTTTTTCCATATACATATAGTTTTACGGCATCTGTTAAGGATTCACTTTTTTTGTAAGAAGACAGCACCTATAGTATTGCATTTATATAGTTCGGAGCAAAATTTAAAGTCGATTCAAATTCTTAATCAATATGCCCCTTTAACTATAAAATTGCCCCCGTGTCGAGAAACACTATTCGACTATTTTAAATAGTGTTTATTTTTGTTTAAAAAAAAATTGTAACGTAAAATATTCAGGTTTTAAATTAGTAATTCTATTTATACCAAATAACACCATCGTGTTTTTTTTTAATTGTAAAGCAAAAACTTACATGACTGCCGTCTCCCAAACATGTTTGAGAAACTGGACGACAGACTTCGTCGCTTGGCCTCGACGCGGCGGAACGGAGATTCATCGTGTCGTGTTGAACTGGCTTCCGGTCGTGTTGCGTCTAGAAAACGAATTAATCTGAATGTTAATAACAACGTATTTAAATTGCCATGAGATATTGATTATGTATTTAGAGTAGCAGTAGGGAACCATTAATATTAAAGTATTTGAAAAATAAAATAGATTAATACTAAGCAACTTTACTTGACACCTAGAAAATCGTTATTGGACTTCTTTTTACAATAAAGAGCAAAATAACTTTATAACATAAAATTTAATCATTTCTATTGTAAAAATGGATAGAATCTAAAATGGTTATCCCTCACTGTCGTTACTGTCGTGCGCCCTGCAGCGCACCAGCGCCATCTCGCGCTGCACGAGGTACACGCGCGCCTTGTCCACCAGCTCGTCCTTGTTCTCCAGGCCGCGCGTCAGCTCGTCCACCTCCTCTTTCAATTTATGCAGAATCTGTAGAAATACAATAATCAAACTAAACGTGTGCCATAACAATTGTTTTACATTTTATTTTTTTACAATAAAACACTGGACATAAACAATGAAACTGGAACAATGGAAACTTTTTTAAATTTGTAAACATACAAAATATAATAAATTGCATTAAAAGTGTATCTTAGTGTAATGCGGGTTCGGCTAATTTACAACTAACCATTCTAACTTGGGCTATCCATTGAAGTCTTTAACCATAATATTATCAAAGAAAATTAGATATGGCCAAATAATGTCGTATTTCTTCTTCAAATCTATGGTAAAAATGTCCACCAGTTAATTTTACAAAAATCTCTAAAAGCTAAGTCTAAAAAAATCTACACTATAATAAAGAAGGCCCTGTTTTCAGGAGATTGTTTAATAATTAATCTAGCAAAGAAAATAACTAACCTGGTACAAAGAAGGTACGTTGGGCTGCAGCATGTACCCTGGGCAGACGAGGAGCGAGGACAGCAATGGCGTAGGAAGTGACACCAGTTTGGACAGCACGGACGTCACGCGGCAGTTCACCGCCACGTCGGACTCCAGCAGAGCGGCTGCTTTCCTCAGGAGACTGCTCAGTAGTGGGCCTGCAACGCACAGAATTATGACACTAAAATCTGTCATTTATCTTAATTGACGTCTAACAAAAGACAGACTGCATCTGTGAGTGCAGTGATCATTTTTTTTTTAACCTTACCGATTATGGTTTCGGCACTGGCCCGCCAGCACCTGATAGAAGCATCAGCGTCGTATTCTCTTCCGTTCCGTTCTTTACTGAAACTCTTCCTGAACGAGTCCTCGGCGAAGGATTCTCCGTCTTCTACTCTGAACATAAAACTATCGTATCCGCTGCTCTCTCCATTGGAGGTTAAACTATCGCGATCTTTGCTTTCAGTATTTTGATCAGGACCATGTTGGTCATTCGACTCTATCACAGTCTTCTCAGTCTCTTCTAGAAGTGACGTCAGACTATGCGGCTCTTTGTCCGGTGTACCGCTGGTCTTTAACGTATCATATCCGCTGGTGCAGATAGAAATAAGGCTGTCCTGCTCCTTGCCAGCGGTTTGGACGTCTATCTCTTTCAAATCTTTAGTCGAATTGTTATTTGTTTCGCGTTTAGGTGACGATATAGTGTCGTACTTTGAGCTCCAGTTTGTGCAAGCGATAGTTCGGGATACGATTTCGAAGCGAGCGTGGCAGAGGTACGCGTGGTAGTTACCGTAAAGAGTTTCGTTTGGATTCTAAAAACATAAATTATAACATATCGTTAATGCAATGTTTACCTACAGTTTTGAAAGACGAAGGTTGTATAAATAAATAAAATAGATTCAGTTTAAATTCTATCTATCGCGGTAAAGGGACCAGGAGTTTAGAGCGTCCTCTCTTCTGATAGACCGTCGACTTAGGTCGGACGGTGGGAAGGTTGGATGAGGAATTAGGACCATATATTGTGGAAGATATTGGGGAAGGCCATGTCCAGCAGTGGGCAGACAAAGATTGATGATGATGATTCAATCTAAATTATAAAACTTACCCCATAATCAAAATTAACTTCTTGGACTAGACTATTCATCGCTATATCACCGTGGACACCGTTGATCCGTCGATCTTCATCATCTTTTCTGAAGTCTAGCACTCTTTTACCAGTTAGTGCCAGCTCATTCACCCACGCTCTAGTCTTCTCTAGAGGTCTCATGCAGCATTTGGGAGTAAGAGCTAGGAATGTTAACGCGGCATCCATGTAGAGTGTGGGGTCGGCAATTCTATGTTTGTACGTCGCTATGAGATGATGGCCGTTTACAATGTATTTATATATTAATTCTAGCATCACGTCTTCGCAGTTCAAATCTATTAGTGTCTCTATTAACGATAACGTGATGAGAGATAGCTGAAATAAAAAAAAAACAAACGTTGGCCTTGTGTTAGTCAGCTATATTCGCTACATATTTAGATTTCAATCAAAGGTGGAGCAACGAAGCGTCGGTGGCGAAGTTGTTAAGCGCTTAGTCCAGGTTCTAACCCCACCATGTACTAAAGTGTTTATCGATTTTCGAATGTCATATTTACATTTATTCGATGTTCTTACGATGAAGGAAAACATCGTGATGCTGCACATATCGGCGAAGAAATTCAAAGATATGTGTGAAGTCAACCAACACTGGGCCAGCGTGGTTGACTATGATCTAGTCACCCTTAGTAGCCCCTCGGTGGGGACGTGTAGTGAGCTGATGATGATGATGATGATGATGATGAGTACACATATATTTAAAATTATTGTATTTATGTCATTTGTAAGTAAACAAAGCATTTGTTGTATGACGTTTTAATTTACTTTAAAAAAAAAAACCTTTTAAAATTAGTGGGCCAATGTCGTCAACCGGACTACATTAGGGATACCTGTAGTCGTGGCGTCATCGTCCTTCGAATGCCAAGGATTCTTACCGGTCCTTCTCCCCGCGCCCGAAACAATTAGTTGAAGTTTTTTTTTTAAAGGTAAATCCTTCGACGTTTTAAATTTCGAACAGGGTCAAAGTCTCCATTGTTTAGATTTATTCGTTCCGAGAATTTGAAAATGGAACGTCATTTGTTTTGGCGGTTATTTTTAACGAAGCGATTATTTAAACGAGAAGTGATAAACGGTTATGGAACGTTTGTATTTATTTAAATTAAAAAAAAAACAGATGATCCCCGTACAGTCGGTAATATCAAAAAGGGACATACAGTAACATAGTCGAAGCATTGTGAACTGAGGCTTCGGGTCGTAATTCATATTTATCTGTCTATCCCGCTTACACGACTTATGGAGAGGTGTAGTGATGCGCGTAAGAATTGTCGACGTGCATATCGACAACAATCGCTTGTGCAATTAGCTAAGTATCGATACCTTGCATTGCGTGCACATTCCTAATACCAGTGGCATTTATTGCCTACTTTGACTTTGCTTAGATTTTGCTTACTTGATAGGTTGTCATAATTATAGACACATTATATCAAGCTGTCATGAGCATATGCTTAACCAAATCAGTCACCAAAACCTTTGACTTATCGAATACTTGACATGTTTTTTTTTATTTTAAATTGTCAAATATGTGATAAAATAATTGTGCACAGCCTGATTGAAGTCAAAGTACCTTTTTTCATAGGCACAGGGGGCAAACGAGCCGTAGATCGCCTTAATCATTTGAATCGACGCCCATTGACTAACTACACCAGAGGAATCGCAGTTGTGACAGCCTTTAAGAGCGTACGCTCTCTTCTTGAAGGACCCTTTTATAAATTTAATTCTCAGTTAAAAATGCGTCGATTATAGTTTAATATATAAAAGTACAACATTGGTAGCAACGTCGCATATTATCGAACATCGTATATGATGTCTAGATAACGTTGCATTCTAGACTATCACAAAACGATTAGATACACGTCTATTGAAATGTCTACAATAACACAAACCAAACGTACAATACATTAGCGGTATGTCAAGGACATAAAAACCAGATAAAACGTGAAAGCAACTTCTCTGTGGTGCCACAAGCAAAGACGTGTACTGCTCTGTGGTGCGAAGGGTACTTTGTTAAAGGATGTGAGGTCTAATCGACCGCGTGTCGCACTAACGTCTAGTCACGGTGCGGGTCGATAACACCTCGTAAAACAGGGACGGGATGTACGCAAAAATTGATACTTCAGTGAACGGTTTTAAAAAAACGAACATCGTATTGTCATTTAAAAACAAAATAGTGTTACATCGATAACAACCGGCTCGAGACTCGACGTATACCGTGGTCTTCAGCTTCAGCACTGTGCCTTATCAAAGACGACCATAGAGCTTCCAAACGTATAGAAAAAAATTAAAGATTGTCTCTGTTTTTTTGTAAAACAAAACATATGACAGATGACAAAATATTTTCGGTTACAACGCCATTAATTTTATTTCTGATGTTTTTTATTATTTTATCTATGATAAATACGCATCAATCTTATACTGATAATCACATGTTTTGCGTATATCGGAATAGAACAAAGCGATTGAGCCAGCTGGTAACGCCACTATAATGACGTTTTTTTACATCACTATCCTCCGCGACATTAATCGATTTTTTACACAAACAAGTGTAAGGACATCACTAGTTAATCCACTCCGAGGTATACATAGACTTGTATGGAGTCAAAACAGAAATATCTCAAAAGAAAATTATTTACTGAATATGAAAAAATAAATAAGTCAGACTTAAGGGACTCTTCAAAATAATTTACTAGTGATATTGTAATCCTAGAAACTAAGTACAGAATTTGTAATAGTGACCTTCAAGAAGCAAGCGTTCCTCTCCTAAAAAAGCGGCAACGCATCTGCTCCCCTAGTTGGCGGATGTCTGGACGACCACCTAGGTAATCCCTCTCGCTTTCTCCACTCTTCTAAAACTACTTTCAACTCTTTATAATACGTAAACATTTTCCTACCATTAAGTTTAACTAAAATCGAAATATAACAGTATAGAAAGATAACTTACAAGAATATCTCGATTAAAACATGCCGTTCTTGGCGGAATCCCGTCAACACGTCCGCAGCACGAGTGAGTTGATTACATCTCAATATGGAGGGAAACGATAGACCACTTCTGTTATATAAGAATCTCGAATACTTCTATATATAAGCATTATTTTATATACCATGTTGAATACATAGTCTATTTATTATAATTTTTTTATTATAAAGACTAAAGCACTTGACAACGATCTCATCAGATGTTGACATCATCAACCTGCCCTTTTCCCTCCGTCATATCTGAAGTCACACCCTGACGCATCCTCTATCATACAATCCACACCTTCGGTCTTCCTCTACTTTTGTAGCCATCAACACTAACCTGTGGTCGCCTTTAGTAAGTGCATTGACTCTACTTGAAACGTCATCGAAAGTATATCGCCGGTGACAGGTACTTTTAACTGAATTGTTAAATGTATTTGGTTATAAACTTTTGCGACGGCTCGTGATTTTTAATTATACAATACTACGCTCCATTATAATTGTTATTTAATCGATTACTTTAATAAATTTGTGAAACTACGTGACGTAACCGTAACTATAAATAAAAACATCTAAAATTATTTCATAATAACTTTTTAGTATAATATTTAACAAGTCCAGTATTGTTCGGATCTATTATTTTTATTTATTAGACTTATAAAAGGTACATCGTAATTTCAAAATAATGTAATTTCTAAGAAAAATGTTTGCAAATAGTTTTCTTAGAAAAGCAATGCCGATGGGACCACAGAGTCCTGGAATGGCGGTCACAGGTCGAAGTAGCGTGGGTAGGTCTCCCGCAAGATGGACCGATGATCTGGTCAAGTTTGCGGGAACGTCCTGGATGAGGGCCGAGGACCGATCGTCGTGGCAATCTTTAGGGGAGACCTACGCTCAGCAGTGGGCGATATGTGGCTGATATGATGATGATGAATGCATTTGAAGTTAGTAATATTAATTTGTTTAGTTTTTTCGAACATTGTCGTTTCGGAGCATCGTACGAGTCACTGTGCAGTAGTCATTTTTTTGTAGGTGGAGTAACACCTAGCTACACACGTTCAGTTAACTCCACAATCGGAAAATTAAATGATAACTAAAGGTGTGTAGCTAGCTACTGCGGCAGTTTTTCGGTTGACTGAAGAATATTAGGATTCATTGAATTCTTTCGAGTTTTTATTTTTATTTCATTTAAGAAGAATCTGTTTTCAAAATTGTAAATGAAGGCCATATTTGTAAATAGTGTATTTAGTGGGCGTCTTCCCTCCAAGTGGACCGATGAGTTAATCCGAGCGGGAAGTCGGTAGATGCGGGTGGAGCGCATACTGTTGAAGGCATTGGGGAAAACCCTATGTCCAGCAGTAGTCAGGCAAAGGGCTGATGATGATAACGATGTAAATATAATCATTAAATTTACTTTAATATACTTCCCTTAATTTTGAGTCTCAAAGGAAAACATTATTGTTAGTACCCTAGTGCAAAAATATGGCGGACAATGTTCGATGTAATTACGAAGATATTTATAAATGCTTCAAATAACTTCGTGTTAGATTAATACAGTGCTTCTTAAACTTTCAAACGAAAATCTACCGAGCAATGATGTTTTTTTTTAATACTACTGACTAACTTTATATATTACTGTAATCTTCTCGAAGGTTCTAAATGCGTTTCATCATCATCAGCCTGTCTGCCCACTGCTGGAAATATCCTCCAACAATACCTTACACAGAATGTATCAGGACAAACACACATATCCATTTGTTTGTTTTCTTACTAACTTGTGACTTGTGTCCAATAGTCGAATAGCTGGATTCGAAGTCTCTACAACAGGATTGTAAAACCGTACCCTTAACCATTAGACTATTGGTTGGATTTTGTAAACACAGAAGACGGTTCACAAGGTTGTAAGACATGATTTATTATTGTTAATTGTGTGAACAGTTTGATAACCGTTGGCGGCAGGTGTCGTGTGAGCGGTCAAATAACTTAAGCGTTTCACACGGAAACCAGAGCTGGAATTGTTTAATTGTAGACGTTCATGCGAGCTCTGATTACAATTAATGATAACAAAACATGTAACCAATACTGCAACTGCCAAATATGATAACTTACAATATTATCATTGTACTTTTAATTAATTTACCATCACCATGTTATCAGTGCCGTGTTGTGGAATGATGTACTCGGCGGTATTCGAAAACTGACGACTTAGGGCCCTTCAAGCAAGCGTATATCTTCTTAGTTTTTTTTAGAAGAATCTATATATATAAAAATGAATTGCTGTTCGTTAGTCTCGCTAAAACTCGAGAACGGCTGAACGGATTTATCTTAT
>JAODUI010000010.1:3255796-3273469 GCA_027563995.1 Papilio gigon | reverse complement strand
TGGATTTTCCATACATATTAAGTGATGCGAAAATAAGTACCAATTAAAAAAAAAATAACGTATCACATTTAAATCCGGGTGTGGTAGGGCCGAATCCAGAACTTGGGATCAAACCCGGAGCGCCGGGGCTACCAGAACTCCCATTAGAGATACCGGGCCTGCCACCTGTTTGTCCATTTTGGTTAGGATAGTTTTGTGATTGTCCTGGGTAGTTTGACCCTGTTTGACCGGGATAGCTTGCACTGGAACCAGTGGTTCCTTGATTCGGATAAGATGGGGCTGATCCGGGATATCCAGTTTGGGGTTGGTTATTTCCTGGATAGTTTTGGTTACCACCGGCAGAAGGATAGTTTGAGGGTCCAGATGGGTACCCAGGTGTCGAACTTACGCCTCCAGTTGGATAAGCGTCGTTTTGTTGATTAGGATATGATGACGGAGATGAAGGGAATGCATTGGAGGACCCTGTTTGTCCTGTGAATCCTGTACCACTTTGCTGAGTTCCCTGGTTAAACGGCGTTCCTGGTTTATTGTATTCGTAACCATTTTGGGCGAAGGCTGCTGCCAGTAGAACTGAAAAAAAAACGTAGAGTTATTGTAAATTATTAGTTCGATGAAAATGTAATATCTATTTGACTTGGCTTAAAGACGAGGTTAGTTTTGCGTGTAATATCAATAGGTTGGAATGCGGTATGCACGAGAACTCAACAGCTTGTTCGTTATTCAACTGTGAAATTGTCAGTCATTATTGTCGTTATTTAAAGTGGTTAGGTCTCGCGTAATGTCTATATTATTCTTATAGGGTTCCTAAGCCTTAGTATTTATGTAATACCATCCTCAAGGCGTAATGCTGAGCTGAGAACAGCGAAACGTGTCAGAGATTATGCATGTTTAACATATGCGTACCAATAAATTATTAAAACAAAAGAAGTTTTCTATACTGTTATATAAAGCGTATGCTTTATTACTTTGTTATGTAGGATTCCAGCAACCAGGGCACAGGTTTGAATTATTCTTTTTGTAGAAACAAGTACTGTACTGTTTTAGGCTATGCATTATCATGTTATTGAGCTTAGGGTATGTGTAAATTGAAAAAAAAATAATGCGAGAAAGGGACAAAAACTACAAGCCAATAACAGCAGTCAAGGTAGGTTGTCATGGTAACCACTAATTCGTTTGATCTCTAGATATGAAGAGGTCTTTACTTAGTGCCTTATTCTGTTACTATTCTTTATTATATATATGCTCATGTTGGCAACCCTGTTTGCGAACATCGCGCGAGACCGTCGCATCCCATCTTGAGTTTTCGCAATGCCGCTAATGGGGAAATAGTTTGAATGAACGTAATTTTACCCATCAGGTTGAAGCTCGTGGATATTCGTGGGCTACATTGCTATCCCTCTTTTAATATATTTCATCAGAATAAGTATTTCTTTTTTTACTTTTAAGATTGCAATGCAAATCTAATGCAAGATAAAATGAGTTATTTTTATTTCTAACCTAAAAATTATCATGGTCAGTATTAATCGTTGATCAGGGTTTGTACTTGAAGTTGAAAGTAATTATACACGCATATATTACAGGATTGATTTAGAAGGATAATTTTTTTCCTAACCGCAAAGTAACATGATTTTAGATTTTTAAACATTTGATTTTAATTTTATTAGTATTATCGCAATAGTTTTTACGACATGCAGACGCGTCCGCCATATTGGAATTCTAACACAGACTAATAATGCTAAATGTATATAGATTTATATTGTCTCTTATCTAGTGAAAGTCTAGATTTTGTTTAGAAGACTTTTTAGATCAAGATGTAATGAATACATTGTCAACATTTGGGGACAAGATTTGACTGTATTCTAAAGAAGTGTCATAACTTATGTCAGATAATGCTTCATGTATAAAATTTTATGTTTAAGTTTTTATAAATATCTTTGGAATATTTCGCTGTGGTTGATATTAAATCCGTTACTAATTGGTTCAATCTTGTGCCATTGCACACTATAAAGCACCAGTTTGCCATCGATCGTGCATCGTCAGATAGAACAATGTAACGGGGAAGTGTCCTATCGGGATGGCCCGGCCTGCGCTCGGCGCGCACGTGACCGCCGCGCACGAATCAGTCCAAACAGAAGAGGAAGCTGCGAGACACGCGCCTCTGCCTTACATAAAGACTATTAGTTCTGTCAAGGGGTGACATAATTAATTAAAGAAAACCTGTCAACCACGACTATGTAGACGCAAAATTAAAAACAAAACACGCAATTAATAATAGCTCTGACCTTAGCTATTGTCTATGACTATTGCAAATATCATTATGAGTCGTTCAGCCGTTCTGGAGTTATTGATAACAAACATACCTCTTCGAAATTTCGCTCTTATGATATCAGTAAGTTGATATTTTTATATTACGTAAAGTAGAATATATAATGCAAGGAATTGATTTTTCATTTTCATTCAGAACTATACTACTGAGGAAACTGTGTTCATGCTTTTTGGTTATATTTTTATTGCCTATATGACTTTTAACACGTTCGCTCCGAAATTAGTCCTGAATCATCCCTAATGCAACTTCCCTGTGGTGCGGCAAGGAAAAACGTGTACTTCTCTTTGGTGCGAACGGCATAACTTTGTTTAGGGAGGTGGGGTCTAATGGACCGCGTGTCGCACTGATGTCTAGTCACTAAACGGGTCCATAAAACTGACACGGAAAGTACGCAAAAACGTCATTGAATTTCAGTCTTCTATCTACTTGTGTACGATTAGCAAATATCTAATGCATTAGTTTAAAAAAAGTCTAATAATCGCCGAGCTTCGAAAGAGGTTGTCATTCAAAAAAGTATTTATTACCGGCTTGCTGTCAGCACACAAACAATGCAATTAGCTTAAAAGACAAATGAAAGCGCTTAAAGGTGTAAACAAAATGGTTTCAATGGATTACAAAATTAACAATTGAACAAATAGAGTTTCACACACGAAAAAAAATAAAACAAAAGTGCGTTAGTTAAATGAGCGAACTTGTCTTGTTGAAGTTAAATTTGTTAACGGTGATTTCGTAAAGTGAATCAGCGAAAGAACAATAGAAACTCCCCTCGTTTACTTGAATACGATTAAGATGTCAAATTTATCTGCGCGTTACACAATGTGCGACCGCGAGCGGCCGCCTCGATAACCCTGAAGTGAATATATCTTTTAACCGACTTCCAAAGGAGTAGGTTAACAGTACGTTTGTAGAATTTTATGCGTTACCTAAAACCTCCACTCTTGTTCCGGTTTTATTGATTTTTTTTAACAGAAATATGGCTATTGAATGTGGATGGCTATAAAGGTAGAAAACGAAGGTGTGGATGGATTCTGTGAAATATTCATAAGAAGTGTTTGAATACAGATTTGACGGCTAACAGAGAATGGAAAAATAGTTCATACTGTATTGACACTTATTAGGGAACAGGGCAGGTTTATGATTTTTTTTTATTTGAAAGGTGACGTCATTTTTTTAATATTTACCATACACGAGTCATGTCAAGTCCATTTAACTGAAGTACCTAAGTACACTAAATGCTATAATAAGCTTAGAGTCGGTAAGAAACATTGCTAAACGCTGTGCACTCAAAGATTTTCAATTTGCAATGATCTGTACGGTTGTGTCTAGAGGCTTTACATTCTATATTTGCTTTTATAATGATTTTAGTGTTAGTTGGTGTAATGATGCGCCATTCATCGACGCCCTACTTGTGCAATACGGCTGAAACGGTACGAGTCTTCAAAGGCCATGTCTTGTTTTCATATATTAGTCACGAGATGGCGCAGTTACTTGAATATAGCTGAGGTGCACATCGAATGCACGATGAACACTGATAATTATACTTTGTGTTAATGTAAATTCATTCCCACATATCTATTGATAGTATTTTTTTTTTCATTGGTTGTCATCTTGAACCGCCGACATAGTATGGGCCGGAGACCTTAATTATAGTTTTGTTTAATTTATTGCCAAATAAATTAAACGGTTTTAACTGTTCACTAACATCAAGATGTGTACGGGCTTAACTGATTTAAAAGTTCTTGCCTAGTTTTAAGTTCGTAACTTTGTTGTTTTTTTTACAAGGAGGGGGTAAACGAGTGTCGGGATCACAAGAGTCATCATCAACGCACGGACATCTGCTATATAAGAAAAATGACAGATGCGTTACCGGCCTTAAAGACAAAGGTACACTAAGGTCTGCCAAATATCAACTGGTGATAGATAATGCAATTGTTTTTTTTTATGGTACTCGCTGCCCCCCTCTCCCACTAAGTAATAAAAAAAAATCTGAAAATAAATTTTAATATCATCCTGTCCTTTCCCTTTTTTTTTGGTTTTGTTGATTGCTATGCTTTCATAGATTCACTACGTAATGTAGTCTATGTCATAGACAAGAAACAGCCACGTTTCCCGCCGGATACGCCAACGCACGCGTCCTTGTCGATTTTCCCGCGCAAGTTGACATTTCGTTTGTCGTTCGTGAGAGCACAATGCGTTTCGAAATCACTTACTACAAACAGAAGTCGGTATTTACAAGTTAATGGACTTGTAGACAATGAATGTTTACTATAGAATTATATGTTGTGATTATAATACTAATTTTAAAATAGTACAAATTAAAAAAATCGCACTTAAAACAAAAAAAAACTAGTTAATCTAAAGCAGTGGTCGTCAAACCGCGGCCAAATATTTCGTTTTAAAAGACTTAGAAGCGTGTTCGTTTTAAAATAGTATTTTATAACAGCTCATAAAAAAAAACTGAATGTATTGGTTGTGTCAAATACCTAGTCCACGATTATGAGGCCCGTAGTAATACCTTATATTGGCCATACCTTACATTATGGCCCTTGGATAGAAAAGTGTGACAACCTCTGGACTAAAGTATAGTATTTCTTAACCATTAGGGTTGTCGATTAGGTTTTATAAGAAAATCCTACATGTGGACTGACGACTTAGTGCGGTAGCGGGGAGTCGACCTTGGGAGGAAGGCATCGGGGAAGGCCTAGATCTAGCAGTGGGCGGAAAAATGCTGATGATGATAATGTAAAAAAAAATATCGTTGAAAACATTTTTTCTCATAAATGATACATCTTTGAGGGAACATAACCATATAAGAAACTATATGGATTATATAATTTCTCTTAGAATGTCGTTATTAACGCCACCTGTCGGTCGTGATTGTAACACAAAGTGTTATAAATATGTTAACTGTTATAACAGCATTATTACCTAACAGTTATAACTCTATCTGTATTCCTTATTAGGCGACTTACGCTAAATCATTTAGGCCTATAATTAAAATTAAACTAAGTATCAACTCGAATCTCCCAAACTCAAGGATTTTTATTTCGGAAGCAACAAACAAAAATGTTGCAAGAAAAAAAAAATAATGCGTTCTCACGACAATATTATAATTAAATGTGTCATCTTTTGAGATACATACGTACTTGAAAAATTAAAAATTAGATATTTTACAAGTAAAAAAAAACAAAAATAAAAAAAAAGACCTAAATTAAGTATACAGAGATAATCCATAGACAGATATTCATAAATTACAGCCATTACAATATTTGACTTTTTTAGATAATCAGTCAAAATTGTGAAAAAAGTATACGTTATTGTAACAATTCACAGACTTCCTTATTTGTATAATTATATGCGAAAAAGTGTTTGAAAAAAATATTTTCTATTTTACGAATTTTAGCGTAAAATATTTTTGTCCATGGTTAAGGGATTCGGCTCTAATCCGGTACACGTTTTATCAAAAGCAACTATATTAAGCTATAAAAGAAATAAAAAAAAACATTGATTTGACATTTCGCATTTTCCCGCGCTCTTATTATTCCCGCTCTTTTTTCTAATATCTATCTATCAAAGTTCGCGCCAATTATGATTATATTAAAATATAAGAATATGATTATCTAATTAAAATACTAGAATATAGAAGACAACCTATACAAGTTTTCACAAAACAACATACCTAATTAAATTCGTCAAAAACCAATCTCCAATTTATTGCTTGGTCTGTTAATCACTCATCAAACCATAGATAATCCTCTTTTTAATTTGGAAAATCAACCAAAGTATTATCAAAGACTTGTCGATTTATTATTCAATCATTCATAATTAGTGTCTATTTTATTTTATTATATAAAGAAATTGATTTCCAAAGATTAAACAATTTTTTTTCTCTCGCTAACATAAAGCTAGACAAAATCTCACAAAGGAGGTTATTATGCGTGTATGTTTAACTGTCGCTAATTTGGGATTAAACATTGTGTAACTCGTTGCTTGAAGTTGAAGATCGAATTATAGTCTTACTTTTATTTTACAGAGACATAAAGCGTGCAGTTAAATTGATGTTCAAAGTTTTGGCATATTACAAAATTACTCACTGCAAAACGTTGTCAAACGAAACATGTTGTTGGTGCTCCACATTGTCCTTAAACTAAATCTGTAAAATACAAACAAATATCAATTAGATTACATTAATTACGTTTTGAACTCCCGCCCATCCGAACTTGTAAAAAGTACTGGCATAAAAGAGATTTAAAAAAAAAATTTTATGTCATGTATGTTATGGTAAAAAAGTTATGGTCTATGGTTATGACGTCACTGGCGTTAATAGATTATCTTTCTTAATTCTATAATTGAAATATATTGTCTATGGATCGTTTGCAAAGTATATCGTGTAGTTTATAGGTAAAGCGTGACCCAAGAGATACCGGGCCGCGGTTCAACAGACCGCCTAATTGCCCTCGTGGTGGGAAAACGCAGTTGTCTTGTGTTTTTACAAACACCTCTTACAATCACACTTAGCAAGGAGTGTTGGTAATACGATTTCCCAGTTCAAATATTAATTCGATTATTAAAATAGAACCGAACCTATTCAATAAAAGTTTCTTAGTTACATACTAAAACTGCCATAGGTCAATAAATCTATTTCAACCCGACTAAATATAACAACGAAACTAACTCGATTCATTTATGTCAGATATAGTTACGTAATAATTTATCTATATAGTTTTTAGGATAAATTTAGTTCGACAAAATTATTACATCGAATTTTTGGCCAAAGGATATCCAAGACTTTGAGGTTAGAATTTGGAAAGAAATATACGTCGCTAAATATAGAAAAACTAAAATCGAAACAAGGACATTATAAGCTTTACGCGAAGCTATGGCTTTTTATATCTAGCAAGAAAAATTAATACATAAGACAGTTAAAATTAACATCCTTATATGTATTTGAGCCAATGAGGCTTTCTATAAATTGACTCTCACGTAATTGTTGTAATTTAATTAACACATTAAATCGTTTGAATTAATTAACTAAAAATTAAAACGTAAATAAGTTAGCAATGCAAGAGATCATTGCTCCATTTGGCCGGCGTTAGATAATATCATCAGGTGATGAGAGCGCAATGGAGACTGCGATAAGACATGCGAACGTCCATTGTTTGAAGTGACAACACGGACTGTTAATGGTACATGTAGATTAAATAAGAGCACTTAACTGTGTGACTAATGTATTTGCTAATAAATAAAAAAAAAACTATAGTTTCTCTTCAGTTTTTTTTGTATGATAAGAATACGTAATTGACAATAAATAAGTATATATTTACATTTTTTTCTTTTAAATCTTACATTTGTAATCTTTATGTAATAAACAGATGAGATTTTTATAATCTTTTAAAAAATTTTGACAAGTCTCTTTTGTGCAGAAATAAATACAAAATGTACCGAAGGGCGGGCGGAAATAAATCCTTAACTACTAATAATAATATTATAAGAATATTAATTAAAACTATTATCACAATAAAATTTTGTATTTTTATTCTTGCATAAATGCCCTTTATCGATTCTTTAAATTTAAATACTTTTTTTATCATAAACGAAATTATGACTGGCACAAAATAAATTTCAAGATTTTTTTTAATCTTTGCACTCTTTACTTTTTTTACATCCGAATTGTCATTTTACCTTTTTTTTTCGAAAAAAAAAAAAAAACAAACTCACCGTGTACGTACGGAGCGCTAGCGCGTCGGCGCGAACTGTGCGTTGTCGGTCCTGTTCGGAGCGTTTTATGTGCATTGGTCAAAGAACCACCACTTCGCCGGTAAGGGGTGCCATTCAAAATTGTACCCAAATAAACTGGGTCACCTGAAGATTCGCTGATACGTCGACATTGAATTGTGATAGCCTTGATAAAGCTAATTACATGTCAATGATAAATCACTACATTTTTTACTGGAAATCTATCGACAATTGGATTTCAAGATTGTGTTAAATATATTTTAGTTACAAAATGAGTACTTAATATTATTACTAATGTGTAATTGATTATTACATGATCAGAAGACGCAAATTAGCAATGTTTGGATAATTTGTTTGTAATAGTTAAAATATGCGGTTGAAATATGCCTTTTTAAAAAAGACTTAATCAAAAGATTTTCTGCGACCTATTTATCTGTTGTAAGCGATGGTAATTTACTTATAATAATTTTTTAAAATAGAACATTTAACTATATAACTTATAGAACTTATAGAACTTATAGAACATTTAAATTGAGAACAGTAAATTTTGAGTTGTCACCCTCAGTAAAAATCGACAGGAAATTTCCACTAAAGATTAGTTAATTGCCAATAAACGACTCTGAGGTCGGTGTACGTGGATTTAGATCTGACAAGTGCTATCACTGAAAAATAACTCGTCACTTCGTAACTCGGTAACTCTAAGTGCTTACTTCAAAATGACATCAGAATATTGTAAATGCATGACATATGTAAAAGATAATGGAGGCATAATGTAAAGATGTCCGAACAGTCTACAATTTCATAACACAAGGCAGTGAGTTCGATGCCCAGTGTTGACATATATGACAATTGCAAATTTAACTGCGAATTTGTCGAAGAAAGAAAACTGCGTAAGAAACTTATCGTTGACGTTGTTTTCTATGTCATATGTAAATAAATAATGTTAGCATTTTGCATTACGAAGAAAAGTCTTTATTATCCACATAGGCCTTCCATAGTATGCAGTCCTCCGCCTTCCGCATCCTGGAATATGTCAGATTTAGTTTGTTCCACTAGTAATGTTTCTTTCTATTGTAATATTAAGTAAGATTCGAATTACAATGTTTATCTCTGTCTGCTCGTGAAACTCGTTGCTTGTAGACATCTCGATGATCACTTAATAACTGTAATTTTAGTCTTGAAAAATATCTAGATCGTCCTATAAACTAGATTTAATTTTCTAGTATTAAAAACTAATGTTTTGACCGTTGGACCACGACGTCCCAAACTCAGTTATGTTTCGGTAATATATATATTTATATATTCGGTAATATATATATTTCTTTTTATGTCACATTTTATTTAAATTTTAATAGAAATAAGCAAAAGATTAGCGTGGTATGGACATGTTATGCGAAGAGATGATGAGCACATAAACAAGGTGAAGGGATTAAATGTGGCCGGCTATAAAGGTAGAGGAAGACCGAAGGTATGGATGGATTGCGTGAAAAACGATATGCGTAGGAAGTGTGTGAGTTTAGATATGACGGCTGACAGATGTATGGAAGACTACACACTGTGCCGACCCTCCGTAGGGAAAAGGGCAGGTTGATGATCTAACAACAATCAACACGTATTGCTAATTGTAAAAAAAAACTTACTAAAAACAGAAATGAATTATTAAAATTCAACTCAATAGGATACCGTACGAACAATTGTTATCAAATTTCATACAATCTGTATCCAAAAATTTATAATCTATGATTTCAAATCAATGACAGCTGTCACAGAGTATTTTAACGAAATAAGAAAGTGCTTGATTGTGTTAATTGTGATTTCGATTGTAAATGGTTATTTGAATAGCCAATATTTTTAAACGAAAATTAACGTTGTTTTATATTTTAATTTTTTTTTTAAAAGAACTACATTGTTGTTTACTAATGGTTTTATTATAGATATAATTAATTGAAGAAATGAGAATTAAAGTTAATGTCACATTTTAGAAATGCCGCGTTCTTTGTGTTTTCTTGTGTGATTTTTTTTAGCAAAGTTGATACGTCGTAGGCAATTTATCTTAACCATTCTCTTCGGTATCTGTAGATTTATACAAAAAAAAATACATTTATCTCTTTTTAATGGAAGAATTCGCAATAGTTTCAGCATCTCCATACATTCACGTAAAATGCGTTTAAGCGAATCTTCAAATGCGATAACCCAGTTACCTTTAATTAGTCGACATTTGAATAAAATAAACCTTATCACAAAGGAATAGAATTCCATTTGCTAATACTTGATGCGTTCTAAAAGAGTTCATAAAATGGTGAGTCGATGTTATTTCATTATAATAGGCCATGTAGCACATAAATATTGCACGACATCTTCCTTTTGTTTAGGCTTTTAGAACCGATATCCACATCAAGAGAATGCTATATAATTTATTAAGCATTTATATTTGACTGGTCGGAGACACTATACTTGTTATCACAATCCATAGAAAAATGTCATTAAAGAATTTCCTCTGCGTAACTAAGTCGCTTGCTGGAGAATTTCAATCACAAGTCTATCCCCTGTAAACACAGGAAAACTTACTATTACAGTTAAAAATGAGGGAAAGACGGTGCCACCGTACACGTCTATCTCACCGAATATGCGTTAGACATCACTATGCATAACCCCAACATCGCTGAGAACAGAAGAGAAGTGAAAAACACATCAAGACATCGTCGTGAAGAGGGTTCGCACTTTTAAAAATACAAAACCGGTACACAGAGACAGTGAGGAGGTAATGAGTGTCAATTTTCAATGGTCGTGGTAATGTCCATACTTCTAAGCAAGCATGCTCATCATCACACCGTAGACTATTTTTTATATCTCACCATATTCATCGTTTGTATCTGTTCAACGGAGTTAATGTTCAGTTTGTGACTCAAATCCACGTCAAATTTGATAAAATGTATCATTAATAGCGGTCCTGTGTCACGCCTAAGTCTGTTAGTGTGGGTTTCCACTGCTTTAATTTCCTCTGTTGTGCTAAAGAAAGACAAGGCAACATTGAGTTAGTGATTTCTGAAAATTCCCAGTTAGCTGTCTCCTGTTAGTTTATTTTTTTATCTGTCTCGATATCGATTTTTATAATAAGACGATTTTGTCAATTCATCTGTATTTTTTATCTGTGGTATTACAGATGTCGTTCTGAACGGCATTGACGATTCTTTTGCAATGTCGCTGTGATTATCACGACTAGTGTAATCTAGAAATTTCTAGAACCAACGTAAACTTTATGGTCCTTTATTATGGTCAGAGTTTATATCCGTCTTATCAAATACTTTATAACAACGCTACATTGTCTCGGATTACACAAACTGAATTATTTCAGTCATGATTTGCGAGCACGTCGGCCATCTTGAGTAACACGTCAGTTAGAACGTCATAATATTTATTGCTAGTTCGCAGAAGTCGGGAGGAATCAAGTTACGGCTCAACTTTGCCCCCGTTACACAAAACTACTGCAAACATGTCTCCTAGTGTTTGCACAATTTTAATAATGCTGTCTAATTCAAATAATTGAATAATTCATTGTTTTAAAATACTTTAATTATATCAATATACTACAAACGCATTGAATGTATTAAGAAGTTTTGCTGTCTGTGTAATATGTCTGACATGGTATTTTTTTTTTAATAAAATACTAAACCATGATGCTTATAAACTAAATTGCTTTATTTGTATCCTTAGGACAGTACGCAGAGACAATTATAATCTTAGTTTAACGGGCTTCGATAAATCTACACTTCGCAAGCATAGGACGTAATCTTGCCGTAATCTTTGAGCAGTACGATGGACAATCGTGTTCTCACTCTCCGATCTCCTAATATTGTGTATAGTCTAGATTTTATTAATATAGCAATACATAAATAAATCTGTAAGCCAAGGCCACACGTGACGGAGAGCACGCCTCGAGTGTCTTCAAGGAGTAGACGTGATCCGGTGCTGCCAAAACTTAAAGTTCATTACGCCAGGTCAATTTATATTGAACTTATTGCAACACTTTTAATTTATAGCATATTACATCTATTGTTTATTTAAAATTATATCATAAACTGGCAACCGCGCATTGTATTTGACACAGAATTAGATTACAGTCTGAAATAGAGCAGAAGCAACTTGTACGGTTTTTTTTTATCCCGTTCGAAAGAAGTCGTAGGCAAAAGCCAGTTAAATAGGTTTTTTATCGACTTAGATTTTACGTTAGGCCGTCAGTAAAATGTAATCGATTTAATAAAAAAAGGACGGTACGTTTTTGTATCCGTGTGTCCTCAATAGCTTGGTGTCTCCTGGGAAGTGCTTTAATTAGTTGCCGCAACTCGGATTCGTGGCCGTGTGTTTTCTTGTGTCATCGGTTTCACGAAGAGCGCTGTTACAATGTAACTGAAAATAACTTACGTAACTTATTGCAGGTTGAATATTACATTCTATCTTAATACATAATTGGTCTATAATTTAAGGTTCTAGATTATTGAAGCCCTTTCTTCTCATCTCACTTTCTGTAGCTAACTGGTGTCCCATATAAAAGTAGGGTCAGATTTCTTTCTTAGTTAATTCCACTGCGATAGTATCGTTTAACTAAGAAATATGAATCGTCTCTCTATTGTTATCTTCATGTAATGAATTTTAGGCGCAATCTCGTGACCAAAGCCTCGCTTCAAGATCACGGCGATAGCGAAGTCGCTCATTATTTTTCACAATAGAACTCTAATAGTCACGCAGGGATTCCTCTTGACCCATCACGCTGTACCGCGTGTTGTGCAAAGTGTTCGACAATTACAAAATGAACATAACATACGAACGAAATTAGAAGACAGTAAATACAAAAAGTTACGCTGAAGAATGAGGAATGTTACATCCGGATTTGTAAAATATTTCGTTTGTATCTTTTGGTTGGGTTAGTGATTGGAGATTGGACACACGCTCCGCTGAGATCCCAGTCACATTCCCAGGGAGGCACTGGAGTGGATCCCGCTAGGAACTAGGAAGCGTGGCCGTCCTAAACAAACATGGCGGCGCTCAGTGGCAGCCCACATGAAAATGATTGGCCTAACGTGGCCCGAGTCCAAGCACAGAGCGAGCTGGCGGTGTACTGTGGACGCCCTCTGCCCCACTACGCGGATATAGGCACTTAAGTCATCATCATCGTCTTCATTATCAACCTGATGTCATCTACTGCTGTACGTAGGCGCCATCGATTGTCACAATGACATACAAATTTATATCTATATACTTGTTCAAATTGTGACCAAATTTAAAAGGATTTATTTAAAAATGTAACCAAAACAGATGAAATTAAAAAGTAAAATTCGCTACACAATTTGAACGCTTGCATTGTAAGTTAATTGTGTTTAGAAAAGTACAAAAGACACTATGTTACATAGAACAATGGATCAATATCAGCTTTTTGTCCGACAGCCAGTCGCTGGCACGCTTCAACGCTCAATGTTGAAGACCGTGAATTCTTAGTTAAAATTAAATTCTATTTATAATACAATTATCAATCTTTGATTTTTATCTTTATTGACTTGAATTTATACTTACTTAATCAATTTTATTAGAAGAGAAAGGGGCAAACGAGCAGCGAGATTGCAATCGTGGTCCTCTACGTCCATGGGCATCCGCCACACTAGAGACAGACGCGTTGCCGGCCTTTGAGAAAGAGGTACGCTCGCTACTTAAAGGACCCTAAGTCCTTAAAAAATGATTATCTTGATAATGTATCTGCTTCTCTAGTGTTAGTCTATGGACGTCTATAGTCACCTCCATGTTAGAGCTCGTTTGCCTCTTTCGCGTGTAAAAAAAAAACAAATGGATTTTTCCATAGTGACAAATGAATGACGTATTTTAAATCTGTTACTGTTCTTAATTGAATGATTGACTGAATGACAAAATCGTGGGCGGGTTCGAGGACCTGTGCCCTTTTTGACAGAAAAAAAAAAACAGAAGCTATTTGCAGTGTCATTGCTAAGCTTTATGCGGTGCGTTGCTTTCATCATATTGGTAACAAATTGATTGTTACATAAGTAACGCACAAATGGTTGTTTAATACGTTGTTTCCTCGACGAACGTTTCGCTGCGTCTCGTGTCATAGGTGAAATTTAATTCGTGGGACGCGACCGCTCCACGGCTATTGCGAAACTGATCAAATAATCGGTAGTTAGTGAATTTCAAGTAACGGAATAAAATAACTTATAATTAATTTACTAACCTTCACTTTGATAATTCACACAAATAAATCGACAGCGTAAATTAAACCCTTTTTCTTCCGAAGAGGTTTAATACTCCGAACTTTAAGGACTTTTAATGAGATTTCAGACTAAAGGTTGATGACTATAAATTTGGATGGCTATAAAGGTAGAGGAAGACCGAAGGTGTGGGTGTATTGTATTAAATATACCTAAGAAGTGTGTGATTAGTGAGTAGTACATACTGCCGACCCCCCGTGACGAAAAGGACAGATTGTTATGAGATATTGACCAGTTTTATTGCCTCATTCAGAACTAAAATATTCTTAATAATATAAAAGAAAGAAATCATAATTAGTATAAATTTTAGCAAATATAAATGCCCCCGGGGGGGCTCGAAACTAGTCGGTACTGACACCGATTTACACGTGAGTTGAGCCGTTTTATAAGTAGTATAGTGAAATGTCTCACGAAATTTTTATTGTTTAAATGATAAAGCAATCCACTGGACATTGACACGGAAATAGCGGAGTGCAATTTTTTATATCAATTGTAACACTTCTACTGATCTACTCTTAGTATATAATCTTCTAAAAAGTCTGACCTTTCCGCCCGACATCCGTCATGATAATTGTAGACTGAAAGATGTTACAATAGAATGCATATTGTGCACAAAATAATCAAACATGGCCGTTATCTTGCAGGAAGGGTTCAATTGCGTTTGTCTTTTGTTATGGTTATACAAACAGAAAGCTTTGACATTTAGATGATCGAAATAAAGGTCTATCGAGACGAAAGAATTTTCTAGAATAACATTTTGTTATTAACACGTTCTCTGCGGCACCAATTTTTGCGTACATTTCGTCCCTGCGGTACGAGGTGTTATCGACCCGATCCGTGACTAGACGTTAGTGCGACACGCGGTCCATTAGACCCCACCTCCCTAAACAAAGTTATGCCCTTCGCACCACAGAGAAGTACACATTTTACCTTGGCGCACCACAGGGTAGTTGCATTAGGGATGATTTGTACCTCGTTTCGCAGCGAACGTGTGAAATTAATTTGTTATAGAATTGGAAATTAATTTTACGATATTTGTAAATTACTTATATATTAGTCTTGGTTTTACAATGTTTTAATTTGTTATATCAATTGTTTTGTCAGCTTATAGTGTGTACAAGGCTTTATATAAGATGCTAGTGATTGTGACGGGCGTTTTAAAAAGGCTTCATCACAATTAGTGTCGGACAGTGCTCATGATGACAAAGCTTCGTTGATTTCAATCTAGATTGTAAAGTGTAGGCTGACAGCTCTGATGGCCCGTTATTATGGCTTTTGTTTTATATCAAGAGATAGCATTTGTTTCATTAATAAATCGAAGAATATAAACAATCTTATAAGTGTATATTTTACAAACTGTTCCCGCGATTTCGCGTGTAACTTAGTCATTCAAGGAACACATATTCTTATAATTCTTTGAAGTGACCGGTGTAACTTCTTTTTCTTATAAGGACACAAACCAGCGACGGGGTCACAAAGGTGGTCGTCGATGACAATAGACATCCGCAACACTAGAGCAGCAGATCCTTTGAGTAAGGGAATGTTTTTACCACGTTTTCCAATCCTCCGATCCTATTGGTCGTAGCGTGATGTCAGCCTTAGCGATAAATGGGACTATTCAACATAAAAAGAATTTTTCAATTTCAACTTGTTTAGCGCGTTATACTTGATTAGCGCGTTAAAATACGTCAGCCAGAGTATAGATTTATATACTTCATCTAATTGAATTTATTTATTTTACTGTTAATAATATCGTTTTAATTAATGTATTAAAATGTCTGTTAAGTTTTTTTTCATATTATATATTTTAAAGCGCCATCTAAAATCCTACAATTAAATTTGTTTTATTACTTATTTGATGTACAGTCACGTGTCCAATTATGCTAAATTCTCTTTTACGCAATATTCTTTCTCCCCATAAAACAAAAACAAACGCGACTTTGGTAACCGTCTGACGTGACTCGAATTTTTCCACCCTGACCCTTACTTAGATGGACTGCGATTAATTTTTATCAAAATACATAACGATGGTCATTTTTATGATAATATTTAATGTTATATCACAATAATGGTCAAAGGTTATGAATATGGTACCATTGTCTACATAGGCAATTATTTTAAACTGAAGAAACTAGAAAAGGAGGAACTAGAAAGTCGTTGGATGCGGAAGGCGGACGAGCGCATACTGTGGAAGGCATTGGGAAAGGCCTATGTCCAACAGTGGGCAGACAAGGGCCGTTGATGATGAAGAAACCCATGAGTATACCATTGAAAGACGATGCGTCTGTTCTGGAGTTTTAACCTGTATTCTAAACGAGGTGTGCTATCAATGCGTCTGTATATTTCTTGTGTAATATTAAGGGAACTTTGAAAGTAGCACAAGTGATAGAAAAATTGAGAAGCTGAGTGTTGTCATGGTATGAGTAGAGATGAGCATATAAACAAGAAAGGGATGAGATTGAATGTGGGTGGTTATAAAGGTAGAGGACGACTGAAGAAGGGATGGATTGTGTAAAAGAGGATATGTATAAGAAGTGTGTTATTGTAGATATGACGGCTGACAGACGTATGGAAGCGTATATACTGTGCCGACTCTCCACTGCGAAAAGGGGATGATGTTATTGAGTATGTGGCTAATAGTTGACATTTTATATCTTAATAATGTTTATTATAAAATCTGGCTATATTCGGTTAAAACGTGTCCATCATTATAATGGGAAACGTTTTAAGCAATGCATTTAGCATTGAACTGAACGAACGAAAACCGCGGCGTGTCGTATGAACGTGCGCTCGACATCAATATACTGAATAATGGCGGTTGCAACACGACACGGTCCAACTTGGCACATTACTGCGGCTTAGAGTAGCGATTTTGAGTATAGACTAATGACATAATTATGACTACGTTTAGAAATATCTTATATTTATTTCATCCTAAAAGTGCGTTTCCACTGACTAAAACCTCTACAGATATATAACAATATCTCTACATATACTTTTCATTTACATGAATTCGTGTCCGATCGGAAATTGAAAAAAAAAACGGTGCGTGTAATTAAAAATCATTAAATTGTTGTTAACACAAGTTGTCACGTTTGAATCCAACAAAAATGCATATTTACTTTTAAAGGATTAATTGCATTACCAATATACGACTGTGTTTGGCCTGGGTAGTTTTTTTTTTATTTATTTTAGTTCATGGTAAGAATAGTAACTTATAATTGAATTATTCATTCACTAAATTGAATTGTGTGTAGACCTTGCCTCCTTAAATACAGGTTGCCTATTTTGGTGTACAGTGAAGTTTTTTTTTTATTTAAAAAAGAACACTAAAGAGGT
>JAODUI010000010.1:3213764-3255696 GCA_027563995.1 Papilio gigon | reverse complement strand
ATTATTAGGGGTGACTAGGCCATAGTCAACCACGCTGGCCCAGTGCGTGTTGATTCACTTAACACATATCAGTTGCATCACGATGTTTTCCTTCATCGTAAGAGTGTCGGATAATGTACATATCTGATTCGAAAATTGAAAAACATTGGTACATGTCGGGGATCGAACCTGGACAATGTCGACTACGGTCCGGTCCCGTAAAGCGTTTATCAACTGCGCCACCGACGCCCTCGGTGGCGCAGTTGTTAAGCGCTTTACTGGACGTCATATAGATATGGGATATGGGCATAAAAAAAGTAAACAAAACAACTTCATATGTTGTATATATAAAATTTAATAATCGAGTTCATCAACTCGTATCACTAGTAACAAGATAATTTACACAAACCCAGTTGTCTACTGGGCACCAACTTACACCGTACATCGCGGCATGCCTTCACAAAACTTATACACTGAAAACTACATTATAAGATGAGTTAACATATCAAATAAAAAAAAATAATAATAATAGACATTTTTTTTTATTCTGTGGAAGCCAAAAAGATGACGTCTGTCACTTTAAGTTCAAAGTACCGTTTCGTAAGTTAATAAGTTTATTCTAAAATATATTTATGAACAATAAAACTAAAATTAATCTAAATATGGTAATCTATCAAAATAATAATAGTTATTTTAGTATTAATCAAATGTCATTGTTGAGTCAGTAGAAAGCGTTACCAATGTTTCAAACTCGTGCGAGATTCAATCGACATGGGTAAGTCGAATTTAGCACCACTGAGCCGTGGATGAGTCCTAATTACAATAGGTGGGTATTTTTTTGTTGTTGTTTACGTTTAATATTTTAATTGGTTTGTATTTAAATTGTGCGATGCAGTGACTAGACTGTAATGTGAAAAAAATGAATATACGAATGTTGCCAGTTAACACTTAGACAGTTTCATGTCAAATTCGTACGATGACGTAAACTGCTGTTGTAAAATGAAAATTAATTTTAATTATTTAAATGTGTAAAGTTACTTTTAACGTGTCAAATTTAGTTTCGTGTAAAGTTTAGTGTATTTCTTTATAACGTACGCCAATAATTTAGTATGGAATTAATTTTATTTACTAAGGCATTTTTTTTTTAAATCACTGCGTACCAGGTAGACAAGAAAGCGACCAAATTAATGGAAATGAAGATATTTTCCTTAGAAAAAGATCGAAAACATCAACTGACACCGCTTATTTAATTTTTTTTTTAAATAAATTAAATACTAAAACGGGAAAAAACAATAAGTCTACACAAAAATGTAGTTTACCTTAAAATTCATTGCATTTTGTTTAATTTTAAAAGACCTTTGTATCTATATAAAAACATAACTATTTTCACGCAACGTCTTTAAGTTTGTTTGTCAAGAAATAACAGTAAAATGATGTTTTGTAATGGTGTTAATATTGTAACAAATCGACCAACATTAACAAAAGAAACGAGTAACGTATTGCTAGAAATGGTCGACTTTAACAGCGACCGTGTTCAACGTGGTTGTAGCGGGGAGGTGTATTTGATCCCAGTCAGTGCTGAGATGGGCCTCGGTGTCAGTGGCCTTGATGGTGAGGCCGAGGGAGGGCACCGCGTTGGCGCAGTGCGGCAGCCGGAGTGTTACGGGCCTAAGGAACACGAGCCCCTGAGGCCCGCACATCACTAGCGGGGATAGCATTGCTTCACCTGTTCATAGCAAACACTCATTTCAAGTTGTAATAAAAAAATATCAAACGATTTATATCCATTTAAATAAATTTGTACAATGACTAAGAATTTACAGTATTGAGCAAATAGGCAAAAAAAAATGTCAAAAAGAAAGAAAATTTACAATTGAATAGTAGGTTGTAGGGAGATAACAAAAAAAAACACACACAAACACAAATCGCAACACATTAATGCAATGTTAGAACGAGCAAGGCTGATGATAAAGCGAATAAAATAACAGGCCAGGCAATAAAAAAAAAGATTTGAAATATAACAAAGTAAAATATCAAGCTTTGAAATTATCTTTGGGAAATTAAATAAAGTTAAAGACATGAAATGTGACACTTCCGAGTAGATCAAAAGAGAGTCCGCTGACGTCACAAGGATGGAAACGATTGCACAAGTGTGAACAGTGCAGACAGAAATGTCTCGACAAACGTACGGGTTCGCTGTTGGGTAGAGGTAGGACAGTCGACGTCTCCGCTCCTCGATCTCTAAGTACGAGTGCATTGCGCTGCAGAAACTGCGCAAATATAAACATAAAGAATTTAACATCCCTATAGTTAATAAGTTAGATTGGTAACACATATGAGAAACCTAATAACACATGGTTAGATATATAAAATGTAAATATAAAAATAAATAAATTGTCAAACAATAACATCCACATGCAACAATTCATGCAACTATAAACTTTGTAATCCAAAGTGAAGCGATATTGTTGAAGGAAATAACTCGGCAAAAACACTCCCGTTTCTTGCATTTCATTGCCCAATATCTGTCCAATCCATTCAGTGAATTAATAGCCAATTAGTAAGTGCTGTCTAACATACTAGATCGCGTGCTTTGTTACAAAAGCATTTACCGTTATCCATATCGATGGGAGGTCCCCCCACGCGCTGGCTCAGTCGCGGGTCTGACACCGTAAAGTAGATCTTTTGCTTGATTCCCGGAGCTATCGCTTTTGGCGGTATTATTAGAGATACGCCCCATTGCCTGTCTTCTAATACACCTCCTTCACTGTCGAAGATACCCCATGTCGTATGAGGGCCTTCTGGTTCGACTTCGGATTTATTTCCAGGTTCATTCCCCTCTGATGCTGCTTGTATTACAGTGTTCTCGTTATTAATTATTGTAGTTTCATTTCGACTTGTAGACATATTTTCGGAAGTGTCCTGACTATTTTCTGCGCTTTTCTCGGCGATTCTTTCGCAAAATTTCACAGTTCTGTTTGATTTCGCCTTTTCTTGCAAATCTTGTGACGTGTACGGCGTACTTTGTGGTTTGTTTTCAAAATTCATGCTGCATTCGGATGCGTATTGTGTCTCCATGGATGTTGTAGATTCGTATGGTATCGGGGAAGACGTAGCTTTTAAAGCATTAGAAATGTGTTCATCTTTACCATGCAGTCTGGGAGTATATATCGGTTCCCCTTTTAAAATGTTATCTGCTTTTGATTTTTCTTTTTCAGCGTCCGTTTTTGATTCGGTTAGTCTTAATTTTGAAAAGTCAATCTCTTGGAATACCTCAGTATCTTTAGAACTTTGAACCTCCGCCTTTGATTGGTACAAGGGTTCCCGACGCGACAAGTGATTAGCATCGCTCAGCTCATAAGGACTACTCCTAGTGCTGCTCCCCTGGGATATCGCTGGCGATGGCGCGATATCTTTTGCCTCGTTATGAGATTCGTAAATGACAGTATCTTTTAATTCTCTTTTAGAAACATACAAAGGCTCTCTCACCTTCACAGCGTCACTTTCGTTAGCCTCTTTACGTGTTTGGTATATCATGTCTTTCTTTGCTTGGTTCCTTTGTTTTATTATCTCAAGTTTCTCTTCCAGTTTTGATCCGTAGTTGGATTCTTTGCTAGCAAGAAAGGCCGCTTTTTGATTTAAAATTTCTTGTTTGGATACATAGGTGCATTCCGCCGACGCGGATCGTATTGTTTCACACATTTCCTGTCGACTTCCATAATTGCTATCGGAGCAGCTCGATTTAACTTCGGGCCGCGATGCGTACGGTGACTCAGTTTGACCGATTCTTGCCATCATCTCTGTTCTAGTTGCGTAAGGAGGCTCACTCATACACTTACTCATAGGCGATATGCGGCCGGGATAGTTAACCGGAGTCTGTAACCTCCTATCTGGTCTAATGCTGTAAGAATTTTCCGACCAAGAAGTGCTCGAGGGCGGCTCGTAAGTTCGTTTCCCATATATCGACTCCTTATTAGAAAAAGAGCCTTCCAGTCTTTGTTTTAGCATTTCTTCTTTAGTATTATAAGGCGATTCTGAAAATCTTTGCCTTAACATCTCTTCTTTAGTAGTATATGGGTTTTCAGAAGGTAATCTTGATCTCAACATTTGCTCTTTGCTAGAATACGGGGACTCGCTGTAAAATGAATCAGATTGTTTCGTAACATCTTGTTTAGTACCATAAGGGCATTCCATATCGCTCCTCGAGACGTATGGGTTGTCACGGATGCATTCAGCTCTAGAGGCATACGGTGGGTCTATAATAGACATCGCTACGGTGTCCCGGTTGCCGTAAGGACTTTCAAAACTTTGATTGGAAACTTCCGATCGACTCGCATATGTGTTTTCACCGGAAGTATCGTAGAGAGAGGTATAAGTTCGTCTCGGCTTAGGTATAGGATCGTATACTACATGTTCCTTGCTTTGGTAGATTGGTTCGGGAGGTAGGGTTTGAGTAGGATAAAATGGTTCGTGTTTCGTTTGCTGCGCTCTTTGGTAAATGGGATCTATTTTGGTAATCATATTGAAATTGGACGTTTGTCCGTAGATTCCTCTTCTATTATATTCTATGAGGGAATTCTGTCTGCGTAACAATGGGGTAACTTTCGGTTCAGTTTCGATTTCGCACATAGAATTCTGTCTCCTTAGACTTTTCCAGACAGGTTTGGCCTCGTAATCTCGCACTGTACAAATGGAGCCATTTCTATCGTCACAAAATGAGCTCTGTCGTTTTAGAATAGGTTTGAGATTGGGTTTCTCGCATGAGGTAGAATTGCTTCTCTGCAGCATCTGATTTCGTATCTGAGTGTTTCTCATGTGGATGCTCATGTCGCTCAGGTCTGACTTCTCACGCCTCAGTATCGGCATCTGACCCATGTTGCTCTGCTGCAGGTCGCTTTCGCACAGCGACTTCTGTCTCGAGACTTTGCGAGAGCTTTTCGTTTTCGAACGGAACAAATCGAGGACCGCGTTTTTAATGAACGATGGTTTTTTCGACAATTTCTTTTTAGTTTTAGGCGAGAACGTTTCGTCGGGCTCCGCGCTGGAGTTCATCGCATCCGACGAGCTGCGGAAACCCACAACCAAATGCCCACTTAGTTACTCAATAATGGATATTACGGACATATCAGATAGTTCAATACACGATACATTATTCATCGATGTGATATCAGAATACGATAATGCAACCATATTGAAGGCTCCGAGATGTCGCCACGTTGATGTCAATTCTTGAAAAGTGAATTTTATGATTTAAAATAAAAGCATATTGAAATAAATTTCTCATATAGGAAAAGAAAGAAATACCTTTTAATTAATTGCAATTAAATACTACGAGAATGATGTCTAATGAAGAAAATATTAGAAATGATTGACAATAGGGAAATATTTGTATACGATAGAAAGAAATGAGCGAGAATAAGATAGAGAAGTTAAATCAATATGCTTCAAATAACAAGTTGCACTAAAATGCAGACACAAACTGCTATACTCTGATCAAAATTAACGGTGTACAAATGTTATTCCAAAAGTAACGGCCGACATAGAGATATATGTTACAATATATAGGTATGTATAATAATTACCACATACAATACCATAGCTAATATTGAGCCCGTCAAGTCATTGTTAGTCGATTGTGAAGCGATCGGTGTTTGCATGTTAGAGCAAATTGTATCGGCCGCCGGGGCCCGGGACTGGGTCCTCGAAGAGTTCAACATGCATTAAGTAGGAACATTGGAAACGATTATTTCAAATGGGGATGTCATTTTAAATGTGTAAGGGGAAATATAGTCTAACTGTGTGCTTATGATCTATTTTACCTTAAGTTGTGCATGTGCTGCGGCTTCCTGTACAACTCGAAAGCCGAACCCCGCTGTTCTCTGCTGCCGGCTAGGTCTAGTGGAATTATTTAGTATTAGTTAAACTAAAATGTAAAATACAAGATATTTGTAGAAACTGTTTTACGTTACCTATGAGCTGCGGGTTGTGCGGCAGGTTGAGTGCGCGGTGCGGCGGCGGCCCGGCGTACGGCGGCGACTGCGCCCCCGCCTGACCCGCGTACATCCCTTGCTGTACATCACACGGCAATATAGTCGAGTTCAATAGAAATAAGAAATTATAAGAAATCTATCCAAACAATTTTACCCTTATAAGGCAATCTGAAGATTATGGAAATCTAGACTTAGGAACATGTATCATCAATTTAAACACTAAAGCGTTACAAAATATTATTCAGTGTCATGTGTCAATATAATTTCATATTTCAATTGGACAATAAAAGTACGTTAGTAAATTTTATTATTTTGAATGAAATTGTGAACCTGGTAATTGGGATGCCCGTGCGGTCGGTGCGAAGGCTGCGAGTGCTGCTGCTGCGGGTGCTGTTGATGCATCTGATGCTGTTGGTGCTGCTGGTGCGGCAGCTGCTGGTGCGGCTGCGACATGGAGTGCGAGTGGGAGTAGTGCGGGGGCGCAGCGCCGCGCAGCTGCTGACCATTCGGACCAATTGACTGCGCCGGTTCCATACTCTGATAGGATAAAAGATTGCTTTAAGTCGAGTAAATTCCTGTACACTGTAATGAAGACATAAACCGATTTGAAAATGAATGATTTTTTTTTTTGAAACACTAAAAACTGGCTGAATCCGGTAAAGGAGAAAAAATAATTTAAGAATATGATAAAGAAATGCTTAATGGTACGGATTACAGATCTTAAAGTCGTGGGTTCGAAACCCGTTATTTGACTATTGTCATGAACCATATCCTAACACAAGCGTTTTCAAGCTTATCAGGAATGGTTATAAGAAATATTAGTTAATTAACAAAAATCTACTAATATTTTAATATGAAATAATTAATAAAAAAGAACTCGGGAAATGTCAAAAGGCCAATGTTCCAACTTACCCCATTTCTGTTGTGGTGCATGGCGTCGGGCGGGCGGTAGTGCTTGGGCTTGGGCGGCGGCACGGGCTTGTAGGCGGGGCCGGGGCCGCGCTGGTAGTCGGCCTGGGACGCAGAATTCGTCCGCGCACTGAACACAAACACCTTCAAATACTTTACACGTTCTAGGAAACTTACTGTTTTAATAAATAATATTTACATTAAACTATGTCAGTAAGGGATAACTTAGCATTCTTATGGTGAAAGAATTTTTTAAATCGGTTCAGTAGTTTTTGAGTTTATTCGTAACAAAGATGCAAAAAACAATTCCTTCCTCTTTATAATATTACTTAGGCTGTTAAGATTAACACTGAGTGACCCACTTAGCGTCCTTAATAACTCTGAGTGGGGCAGTCTGAGTGATAACAAGAGGTTACTTACCTATACTTGGCGTGATCGTTGGTGGGTACGTTTGGCAGTGAGGGACCGCGGGCGTGCTGCGGCGCGTGCTGCGCGAGCTGCGGGTGCTGCGATGCGAGCTGACTATGCTGAGCTGCGTGCTGCGGGGTCAACTGACTGTGCTGCGGCGCTAGCTGACTATGCTGCGCTCCGTGCTGCGGTGTGAGCTGACTGTGCGGGGGCCCGTGCGCGGCGAGCTGGCTGTGTTGCTGCGCGTGCGCGGCGAGCTGACTGTGTTGTGTGACGTGCTGGGGTTGCTGCGCGTGCGGACTGCCGCCGTTAGTTGGCCGGTTGCTTCGGTAGTCATTGCTTCTGTTCGTTAGAATAAATCTCTCTTAGAAAACCTTTTTTTTTATACTAGCAACTTTTAGTTAATTTACTAATATATTTTTTATCATACCATCTAAGTTCTAAGATTGTTCTAGGATATGGTTTTACAATAGTCGAATGGCGGGATTCGAACTCTCGGCCACGTGATCGGAATCATAGTAAACAATGAATGAGTCTAACTGTTGCATTCAGAGTTGTCTTTAGAAGACCCCAAAGAACGTTACTTTGGGTAAATTTAGTACACTATTAGATTGGTTAATTAACATATAAAGTATCTCTGTGTTTTAGTAGTTATTCTGACCTGTAATTATTCTCTGGCGGTCTGTAGTCCAGCGAAGGGTGTTCATGAGAGTTGGAGTTGCGCTGCGGGCTCTGCGCCGACATGGCTGACGGGTTGGGCGGCGGCGGGGGTTCCATTTTGCTACAGGCGACATTAATACTAGTATTAGTTTATCATTTTAAATCAAAGTTTTCGTTGTAAGCAGTGTTCAATGTTCTAGTTTCAAATTACGAAGTTCGCCTTAATCCGTCTTCGTGTGTCCGTTACCTAAGAGATCACATTTTATTCTTACCCAGGAGGTGCGACTTTGAGGTCGTCCGGAGCGTTGGGCGGCAGCGGCAGGCGGCAGCCCCCTGCGCCCCCCGCGCCCCCCGCGCCGCCCGACACGCCGTACTCGTACCCGCTGCCGTCGTATGAACTTTGCTGTAAACAAAATATTGACGTATTTCTACACGCAGTTGTAACGGAACGTGCTGTTATCTCAGTTTTTGCAACGAGAGTGAGAGAGATGACTATATGTTTAACATTTGTTTAATCGATTGCACGTTTTAAAGAGTGCTGTGTTTATTGCTATAACCCGACTAATTCAAATTGGCCCCTAAGTTTCTATGCCAATTACGTCAATTACATAAAAGTTCTTTAATTAACATAACTTTAACAAATACGTATTGTATGTACCGGGTTAGATCCGTGTCGGTGTCTGTCGAGCGAGCCCTGCGGCTGGGGCACGTGCATGGAGGCGGGGCGCGCGGCGTACGTCGCCTCCTCCGGACCCTCCTTGCCCGCGCCGAACAGGCGCTCCTGCGCGCTCGGACGGGTCTGTTCCACACAAGTATACTGAAGCTCAAAAGATCGTTCGTATCATAAAGTGAAGGTTGTTATGAACGAAAAAAATCAATATTCCTAGTAAAAAAGCACAATGCATGTCAGGTGTGTCAATATAAAGTGTACTCACTTGTGGGTTATGCCTTAGAGAGTGCGGCGGGCGCGAGGGCGGCGGGGCGGGCAATAGGACCCCGCCCGTAGGGCGCGCGGCCGGCCCTCGCGGCGGCAACTCTGGTACTGACCATAACAATTACAACAAATTAATATTAACATTAAACAACATGTTAATTTCGCATAATAATGCAGAACTGATTATTTATTATATATATATTTTTCCAGTTGTAATCCAGCGCTGGATTCGAGCGTCTTTCAAATTACCTGTTCCATATAAAGGTGAGTGCGGTGGCGAATGTGTCATAGGGCTGCACTGGTAGGGCGGGGCCTCGGAGTTGGGGCCCATGTGCCCGCCCTGGACGTGGCCGAGGCCATTGTTAGATGTGCCATTGCTGTTCGCGGAGAAACCGTATTTGCTGTCTCCGTAACCACCCTGCTGTTTGCGGGAATTAAATAATAATAATACGATAAAGTGAATTATAACTACTATTGTGATATTAAACTAAAATACAAAATAAAGGTTTTAAAATTAAAATTAGACTCTTTAGTGGTCTTATTATCTAAAGCTTATTTGGACGAAAATATGGAGAACGTCACATGAAAGCGGTTTGGTCGTTTATATCTGAATCTGTTGACTAAGAAGCATGCGGATGTAAAATGCATTTAAATATGATTTATTTTTTTATACTAGTAAGTCTGTATGTTACGAACCGTGTAAGGTGGAGGGACAGCGTCCACCATGTGGTTGATATCATCGTCTCTGTCCAAGTTATCTTGTGTGGTGGCGATGGACGGGTCAGACGAGGACTTGACCAATCTCGGCGCAGGAGGTGGACTCACTTCCAAGTCACTCTCCGGACTTGACGCGTACGACAATCTGTTCTCCGTACTCGACGACATTGAGAACAAAAAGTCATCTGACAGCGGCTCAGGCCTCTATCTCCCGCCATTTTGTTTCGTGGCATCCATTTTTAGTGCGGCGTCCGACGGTAGGGGGGGTTTATGGAATGGGGTGACAAGACAAGACAAAATGAATGATTGCAAAAAAACACGTTAAAAACTAATGTCGTGTTTAGCTTCCGTGGGTGATTAATGTTTTTACAAAATTCAAATTAACGTCCGAACACGGCAGGAGGAAATGGGAAACGGCAAATAATATGACATACACCTCTTTCGTGTTCGAACGACAATTTTTTTTTAATAATTATCGTGGTATTTAACACTGGCAGGTTCGTGTACGAAATTAAAAACTAAATAACACACCGATCTTTGGTACAGATTATTAAGTAGTTTGGATCGCAAAATAAAAATCGTATAAATGAATTATTCAAAGCAAAATTTGATTTATCCATGCAATAACAAAACAAATCCAATACAAAAGTTATATATAAAGCAATCAATGTACAGAATAATAATTGAAATAGAAAGTTAAATAACAACTTAAAAGCAAAAAGCATGCAATACATAAGTAGGAACAATCATGCGCTACACAATTAGTTGACAAGCATTATGGTAACTGTGAGAGGGACGACCAGCGTTCCTAAACATATCCCAAGTGTTGTTCAGAAATAGGTTTATTTAAGACACTGGGCACGTCTCTTTCCGCCTCCGTCGTATCGAATTTCTCATCTTTTTCAAACTCTTCAAACTTTAGAGTTGGCAGAGATAGGTTCTTTTGTTTGAGCAAGGAGCGCGGGGACGCCGACGGCAAAGTTCGGGACTCGCTGAACCTTGTTCGGTCGACAATCGGCTTACCGTTGCAATTGCAATCCGGTATTTTGCATATTGGCTTCAAAGGTTGCTCTAAACCTTTGACCAATTTTGGCGTGTCCTTTATAAGACGCGCCTTCCATTCTGGAATTTCATCGGACTTTGGTTCGTTTTGGAAGAAGGCCGACGCGGGACGAAACTGCTCAGTAACTGGCATCACTGAATTAGGTCTTTGGATATTTGATATGGGTGAATTATTAGAACGTTCTAGAACGCTGTAAGGTCGAAATGTTTGAGGCTGAATGAAACTAGTCTTAGCAAGACTGTAGGTCTCTGGGTTCGCGTTAACAGTATTATTGATTCTGGGATTGGTCCTTATTCTTTGATAGAACTTTTGCCGTTCGTCGTAAGGGTAGCTGGCGAAGGTGTGTCTATTTCTGTTGCTAACGTGAGGGTTAGGAACGCTGTACAAGTTGTTGGGCGTGCAGGGCGTCAATGTCTCGGAGTAGTAGTAGGGCACGACGTGATTTCTATTGGCGTCATATACTTGATCGTGACGTTTAGTGCTCGTTATGGTGTAGTTAGATGGCATGTTTTGTGGCGAACGGATCGTCCGTTGGGGGGTCTGGGAGCGGCCGTAGTTGATGGGTGGGGAGATCGGGTAGAACGCGGGGTGTGGGGACGGGGAGACGGGGAAGTATATATCCGACACCATTTCAACGTGCTAGACCGCCGCAAGAGACAGAACAGAAAGAAATAGGTTAATAAAAATACCTCGTACCGTGAAGTGACGTGAGTCGACACATCGCCCCGGGCCGTGCAAGTGGGGACTACGGGAGTACTATAGTACATACAATATACCGATGCAAACTGCACTAAGCCCGCCTCCAAGCGTGAACTTGCCGCCATACATAAATGATCCACATTAATCAATACAAGTCACAATAGAAGTTGTTAGTCCCAAGTACCCGGAAATTATTTTTTTGACATTGTCATTGCATAAAATATTGTGCAGTGTGTGTAAAGGAAGATAATGGTGGTCTGTGCTAACTTAAAAATATAAATGAATTTAAATTATTTAAAATTTTCGTGAGACAAAAAAAAAACTAAACGGTTTACCTTCTCGTAATCATCCGGTGTCGGTACCGACTAGTTTCGATCACTTCGGAGTGAACTCCCTAGGTCGGCTCGAAATTAATCGGTGCCGACATTGGATGGATACGTCAGTGTTAACCGCTTTTTTTTTTAAGTTTATAAGTGACTTGTGGAAAAAAAACATTAATTATATATAGAATAAATAGTAATAATTGTTGATTATTTCATTATATAGGCAAGTATATGATAAAAGTGTTTGTGTGGTGTCAACAGTAGCAAAGTCTCACCTTGGTCTCGGAGACCCAGAACTTCTGCTGGTCCGTCCGCTGTATGAGTTCCACCAGCTTGGAGAACCACGTGGTCTGGTTGGCCTCGCTGAGGGTGATGGTGTGCGTGAACACGTGGCCCCACACGCGCTCCATGTGCTGACACTGCTCCAGCAGCTTCTTCGAGGATTTGTGCGCAGATCTACACGTACAGGATGATGTCCATGGTTTAAATGCGATAAAGGTGATTTGTGGTGTTTATATTATTATTGCAAAAATGATTATCTTCTATATATAAAAAAATGAAATGCTGTTCGTTAGTCTCGCTATAACTCGAGAACGGCTCAACGGATTTATCTTATCTTGGTCTTTGAATGTTCGTGGAGGTACAGGGAAGGTTTAAAAGGTGAAAAAAATAGAAAAACGCCCGTAAAAGCCTTAAAAATAGCCCTTTTCTATTTCCCAAACAAAAGTTTTTTCTGAGGAGTAATTTTTTTTTGTATTTCCTAACAAATTCAAAAATCTGTTTATTTATTGCCTTTAAGGCAAAACAGACTTCGGAGAGTCGTGGTCGAGTCGAGACAGCTAGTTGACAATAAAAAAAAATTAAAACTTAGCATCTTAAAGGTGAGCACTACGCATCCCCCCCCCCCACATACACCTGACATAATATTCTGCGCAGTGACACGCACGATGTTCCTAGCTCTCGAGATATTGGAGATACACTGTAGGTATTTTTTTTAATAGTACAATGCCATACTTGGGCAGGCCGGCTCGGAGTTGCTTGATGACGTGTTTATTGTCAGCCTTCAGGAAGATGACGATGGGATAGAACTGCGCGTAGTTGAGCCTGTCCACCGCGTTGGGCGTGATGTCGATGAGCGCGTGCTTGCCGCGCTCCATGATGCTGCGGATGCTGGACAGCCGGATTATACCGGTCGACTTCGTCTTGCTGTCCTCTAGGGTACTGTCCATTTCTGAAAGCAAGAAGATTTCAATCTTACACTCGTATAAATAGTGTTGTTATAATTGAAGCGCCAATAGCCTAATGGTTAAAGGACTACCGATCTAGCGGTCGTGTGTTCAAATCCCGCCATTCGAGTATTATCGTGAACCATATCCTAACACAAGCTTTTTCAAGCTTACCAGGAATTGTTATAAGAAATATTAGTAAATTAACAAAAATCTGCTAATATTTTATTTTTAAAAAAAAACCGTATCCGACGTAAAACGTGAGCATCGTAACTTGACTCCTGTTTACGCTTTAACATGTTTAATGGCGTTCATTGACGTCACACACATCATCTTACTTGAGTACTCTTAGTACGCTAAATAAATTAGTGTACTTAGAGCGAAATAATATTAACGGGAGAAGACCGAAGCAGATGTGAATGGATTGCGTGAAAGAGGATATACGTAAGAAGGGGGTAAGTTCAGGGGGGGAGTCATTGTTGACAGAGTGTGTCGTACATAAGACATCATTAGTCTAAGGTGCCAGGTAACAGTGTACTCACTGGGCGTGGCGAAGGAGTCAGGGTGCTCCACCAGCAGCCGGTCGCGCGCCACGTCGGCGGCGGCGCCCAGCACGATGACGGGCCGCACGAAGCCCGCGGCGCGCAGCGACACGCGCTCGTACGCCGGGAACTTGCTAATGCTGTCTGATAGCACGACTTCGTCCCAGTGCTCCTGTAAATTGATTACAACGGCTTAAATACGTAAAACACTCTATCAATATATAAAAATATCATTAATTTGCTTTTCTCGTTTTATAGATGCTAATATTTTCATATGTAAATATTAGAAGATTTTTGTTAATTTATTAACATTTCGTTTTCAGCACCAATTGAGCTCTAGGCTTGTGCTAAGATATGGTCCACAATAGACGAATGACGAAATTCTAACTATCGATTACGTGGTCGAAAATCAGTACCTTTAACTATTACGTTATTGGCCCTTCATCATCATCATCAACAGTCCCTGTCTGCCCACTGTTGGACATAGGCCTTTCCTAATGCCTTCCACAGGCATTGGGAAAGGCATTAAGCATTGGCATTCCTTTCTATTGGCCCTTAACTTAGATTAAAAAAAATAAAAAGATAATTTTTATTACTTTATATATTTACTTTATATATTATGGGGTATTTGTCTAAATTTATATCTGTCAACGTACAATCATCACCCATTGCGTTGTTCAATTAACAGAATAATTGCTATGTTCCTGGCAAAGAAACAAACTCCGCCCCCTTTTTTCAAATAACCAATCACATAACTGGAAACCGTAGAATATTTCCACAACAAATCAAAATAGTGCGTTACCTTTCCAAGACTCTTGGTCCTACGGTGTGTGGAACGTCGTCGCCTGAAGAAGTAGTTCTTGCCATCGTTGCCAGACATCTCTTTCTTGGTGGCGTTGAACTGCGCAGTGGCTAACTCCTCGGCGCGCGCTTTGTTGGGGATTATGCCCTTCTGAACTTCTTGGTTGCTACGACCTGGTGATCATTTTACAGTAATAATTATAAGTGGAAGGTGGAGGACCGATGTGGAAGGTATAAGAAAAGGCCTATGTCCAACAGTGGGCAGACAAGGGCTAATTAGTAGTAAACTACAAAATAGTATGAACTGGTGTTTAAACGAGCATGATAACGTGATAGTGTGTAATGACAGTGATAGGTACCTATCCGGTAGACCTGCCAGGCGCCCACGGTGCCGTTGTGCAGCGTGTCGACCACGTGGAACACGTCCCCGCTGCGGAACGACATCTCGCCCTCGCGCGCCTCCGAGTAGTGGAAGTGCGTCTTTATGTGGAACGAGTCGCCCGCTGGAACACGCACAATGCATTTATGATGTGAAAGAGATTCAGAACGCCACCTGACTCGGTTAGTTACTTAAGTAGTTCCTTAGTGTACATTTCTTTATTAATTATGCAGTAAGGAACCTTCATATAAGTAAGTAATACCATATATTTAGACAATGTACATGCAATTTTTTATTTTTTTCAATATCATATAAAAAATATCATAGTTTTTATCTGGTAACATTGAAAAAAGCTTGTGTAAGGATATGATTCATGACAATCGAAAGGCGAGAATTCGAATCCACTACCGAACATCGGTAGACCGTACTTTTAACTACTAGGCTATTGGTGCTACAAGGGCGTGTTTAATAATAAACGTCTAACGTGATTGTCCGCTGGCGACGGCGCTGTACTCGTCGGGCGCGTGCTGCACGATGAGGTCGATGCGCTCCTGCAGGCTCAGCAGGAACAGCACCGCCTCCTCGCGCGTCACGCCCTTCATCTCCATGTCATTTACCTATTAAAATCAATATAAAAAAATAAATTACGAAACAAAATCATTTTTCTGACCTCTCTGACCTCGTGACGCATATAAAATAGAGGTAAAGTCTGGAATACTAATACAAGATCGGAATGTCGCAATGACCTTGAGTATCTTGTCTGCGGGCTGCAGGCCCTGCAGCGCGGCGGGCGAGGCGGGCTGCACGCCGCACACGAACACGCCGGAGCGGTTGCCGCCGCAAAGGCGCAGCCCCACCGAGCCCTCCTTCTGGAAGCTGATCAGCCGGGGCTCGCTCCTGGAACACAAGTTAAAAAACGTTCCCTCTGTTGAAACACATGTGAACTGTTTATTTTTTTTTTGTAAATACAGGGTACAACTTACGGTGGTTTATTTCTCTGATTAGTCATTCCATCTTCTTCATACAGCTGTCTTCTGCTACTGTAATAATCTGAAATGAAAACAAACAGATATGCATTTTAGAGGTTCATACATTTATTCTCTATTGTTCAAAACTGAACTTCTAGTGAACAAGCTCATTTCATCATTATCATCATCATCCCTTGTCTGCCCACTGCTGGACATAGGCCTTTCTAAATGCCTTCCACAGTACGCAGTCCTCCTTCCGCATCCAACGACTTCCTGCCGGACGACACTGAGTTTTCGGTCCACCTGGAGGGAGGAGGCCCATACAGTCTGTCATAGTTTCATTAGAAGCCTATTATAAGTTCCTGTAGTTACCGTCGCTGCGCGGCGGCGGCGGGCGCGGCGGCTGGTCGGCGCCCCGCACCGGCGCCGCCACGTACACGTTCTGCCCGCTGCCATACGACAGCGACTCCGCCCCGTACGACAGTGGCGACGCCTCTGAACACATACAACAAATTAATAAATAACAATTAATGTAGGCAAATCTATTAATGTAAGGGTAGAAAAAACTGCTAAATATCGATTTAAATAATTAACTAATAGTATTAAGTTAAAATATTGGCATAGTAATTTAACTTTGAAATCTTCAACGGTCTTGTTTCTACAGAATGAGTGTGACCGAAATAAAATCTTACATAACATAAGAAATAATCACTAGTAAGTGATCAGGGTAAAAATGTTAGGTTCATATCTTACCTAAACTGTTATAATTATTCTGATAGTTGCCATTGGTGACTGTCTCTTCACGAATGAGTTCTCTGGTGACGACCAGGTTGAGCCGGTCTTTGCAGGACTCTAGAAGTTTCCGCGCCTCTTTGAGTGTCATGGCGTCGGTGACTGGCGTATTGTTTATACGAGTAACCACGTCTCCTTCGCACAGACCCTGGCCGGCCTGATTGAGTTGCTCTCTCGCTCGCATTGTTAATTCTTTCACGTATAATTTGCAGCCTAGGACGATGCCGAAGTCTGAAACAATTTTTTTTTTTAAAATTCTATTGTAGCTTGTGCCAGTAGTTTAACACGGTCTGAGCCATGTTTGGTGAGTTCATTTTGAAGGAGATTTAAAATGTTTCTTATTTGTTTGATTGATTTCTTTGCCTTTGAATTGTTTATGGTTATAAAAAAAAAGAATTTACAATAATTGTTATTTCTTGTGCAAGTAAATGTCTAGCGGTTAACAAAGGATTCAGTTTAAGTAAGAAGTCTGCGAGGGCTAGACGATCTATTGTTCTCTGTAATACACAGAACGTTTTTGCTTCTCAGATATTTTAACCGCAAATTAAAATATAAAAGGGAAAAATGAAAAAGTATGAGCGACTTGTAAGAAAGCTACCGCGTATTGTTGGTAAGAAATGTTCAGGCTCAAATAATTAAATTTTAGGAGAGTTTCTCTACTTACCTTCTTTCTTCCCGTTTCTAGTGAGTGACAGTTTGATAGTAGTGGGTGCGGTGGGAGGCGGCGCGGGCGCTCTTCTCCGCACCACCAGCGACACCGCTGCCCCGGAGTCCCGCAGCACCTGCACCGCGCGCGCGTACTCCACGTTCTCCAAGGGCACTCCGTTCACTGATACTATTCGATCGTTCACTCTGAACAAAACATGATGTTTTATATTACTTCTTCTTTATATTGACAAAGGGAATATAACATTAAAATACAAATTAAGTAACATACTGTAGTTTATCTTCAGCGGGCCCGCCACGAAGCACGTCGGACACCGCAATGGATGGGTCGCCGCTGGCGAAGTGCGGGTTGTCCCGGCCGCCTGACACGGCGATGCCGAACCCATATCCTGGCACCCTGTTTAGGCGCACTCTGTGTGTCTCCCAGCCAGCACTCCTCTCAGCCGTCTGTTAAAAAAAAACTTATGTAAAGAAATCGAAAATAAGAAAAAAAAAAGGTTCGTCAATTTTCCGATTTAAGTGAGATATTTGTACATACATAAAGAAAGTTAAAAGATACTATCCCTTCCGATATTTTCTTACCATTACGTGAACGCATTTTATCATTAAAATATCAATACGCAACCATTATAGCAGAAATGTTTTTTAAAATCTGAGTCATAATAATGTTGGCTACTCATTTTACTTTCGCAGTTATCTCTGTAACAAAGAGATACGCGAGTAACATTGTAACAAATAGTTCACGGTCTGTGACAATGCTTTGTAAGCCGATACCCTGATACTAAAACCTGTTAAAGTCAACGCTTTCATAACATGTTGACTGCAAGAATTAGAGCATTTATTATTGTTACGTCTTGTTTATAATTAAATTGCTAAGATAATTTAGTTATTCTTTGCATTCATAAGTGTACTTTGGTTACATTTAAAGGTCCTTAAGACTCCTTGTATTAGAAAAAAATCACGCATACTATGAAAGCCATTGGAGAAAGTATATCCAGCTGTAGCCAAAGAAACGCTGAAAATGATGATGATTGTGAAGTAGATAAATTATTACAGACAGTAATATATAAGGCTAGTTGAGAAGCTAGGAACACGGAAATGGTTCAGCTATAGGACATTAAAAAACCATGTATCTTTGAATAATACTTTGCAAGTATATTTAAATATTTTAGCTAGTAGGCAGATATTATATTATTCATTAATATACGTAGATAATATGTATTCAGAAATATTTGTATTTTAATCGCGTCTAAGACAAAAGTCAGGTGTTACGTAATATAGAGTAAGAAAGCAAATCAAAGTTGAATCTTCAAACGATGACTAACAAGTATGTTCGAGGAGCGAATGTTCATTCGTAAAACGATAAGGATGATATTTAAATTGTAAAAGGTTCGCTGACCGTTAACAGAGCGTACTGTATTCAAATCCAGACGTGTTATATAGAAAATATTTACCAACAGACTGCTTTAATGAACCATTGTAACAGATTGAATTGTGTTGTACTCGGAAATTTCTACATTTGCCATTATTATCTTTCCTTAGAATTAATCAGTTGATGTACTGAACACATTTTACAAGTAAACTGTTAAATCTTTCGTGAGACATTTCACTATACTACTTATAAAACGGCTTAACTCTTCTGTGAGGGACGGGCCACGAACGCGCGATAGTACCGAGCCCACTCACCTTGAAGATGAGCCCCCGATGGGCTCGATACTAGTCGGTACCGACACCGATTTACACGTGAGTTAAGTCGTTTTATAAGTAGTACATTTTACAAGCTTTTATTTGACTTCACCGTGTGTGTAATGAAATCTTGCAAATTAAATTTGAATCACTGCCCAGTTTCCGATTGAGCTAAAATTTTGCACGTATATAAATGCAAAATTATTATGACATAGAGCTGATCTGATGATGGAGCTGGATGGCCATAACAATTAAGTAATTAAACGACGCAACCCCATCGATTTCGGGCCCGTTTATTTCGTCTTGACAAGTACTTTGATAAGAAAAGCTTGTCATCTTTAATTTATTTAGAAAAGTTAAGTTTTTTTTTCAATGACATTAATTTTAATTGTAAACTGGTCTTGCCAATTTCGTCATCAAATAAAAGTTATTATAGAAGACCAGAACGTATAAATAAAATATGAGTCATGTTTGAATAATTCAAGGACGAACACGAGTTGAACCCGCTGCGGGAGGGGCCGAGGAATGTGCGAAGGTGCCAATCGCCATTGCTTATGCGCTACCACGCTTCGAGGAATCAAATGGACGTACGTTGGTGTCCACATGTTAGGCTGGATCTTTTCTATCACTTTTTCTTATAAACTACATACAAAATATACTGATTACAGTAAACTCTTGAACATACATTATCTTCTGTAACTCCTCATATTTCTTTCTTGACATGGTCTTCTGGGAACGGACATTCCTCCTAAATAATGAAACGTCCCTAAGTCTTAGTCCTTGTATCCAGATATCAATAGAATAGAAGTTACAAGACGATCTTTTCCTAGCGATCGAAGATGTTAAAGATCGCGAAACGATTATGAATTAAAGATGGATGGATATTAGCTGACGTGGGGGCTAATTCAAATCAAGGTGCTGATGTGTGTGGGTTTGATTCGAGTATGTTTTGATTGCAGCATACATTCATAAAGGTATTCAACTGATCTTATATTCATTTATCTTAAAGAATATTTGACAGAAAACAAACGTCAACTTACAAGACCCAACATAACTTCAGAGCTTGTTGTAACTATTATGAAAACAAAGTAATTCAAAGACCACTACTGTTTAATTACGAAGAGAGGGTACATTGCTATAACAAGTAAAATACCTGGAAAGCGCAGAACTGCACTCGAATTAAACTGTGCACGGAATTGCTCACTGCCGACTGTTTTATAGCGGTGGGAGCGTCACCATAGGGTTGTCAACTGACAGAATTAAAAAATAAATAATTAATATATAATTAACTCGCAAAATAGTTTACAACAAAAGGTAAAGGGAGATTACCGATTGAGATTCTTACTAACCCTATCTTGTCTATTTTTTTCCATAGTTATACATACATGAGTATTTTAATTTTCGATCGTTTAAATATATACGTGTAAAATTAATTGGTAGGTGAATCAATTGTTATATTAAGCAACATTTATTTCAGATTGACAACCCTATATTAAAGTTGCGTGGGAATAGTAATACACTTTATGCTAATTTACATGACCCTAAGTGCCAAGTTAAGTTACAAACCTGTGTACTACCTTTAACTTGTTTATTATTTTTAAGTGTTTTGTGTCTGTATAGGCTTTATTATAAGCAACAACATAGACCATTTAATAGCATTAAAATAATTCAATTACCTACATTATTTATTTTATAAAAATTATGTTTATTTCGAAGAGAACATGTTTATACGAACGAATCATTTATTCTCTGATTGTCACACTATTAGTGGTTCTAGTAGTTTGTTTGAAAGGAAGGGACAAATGTAGAATATTGTTTTAATAAAAACTGCCGATTTTGAAATTTTCCTGTCATTTTAATTAATCATTTATATCTTATAATAAAGAAACTATGAGAACCCATAAGTGTATGCGTATTAGAAGATACCCTCTTTAGGAGAATATAAACATAAATATATAATTTATGTATAAAAAAAAACTAATCATAATACACTTGACGAATATGGAGAGGAATATAAAACAAGGCTGGGCACGCGTAGGCGCTCGACGGCGATAAATTAACAACAGGTATGTATCAACTTTAGTATTGCTTCATAGCAATAGACCCTTTGATTGTTTCGTAATTTTACGTAACAAAACAAAATAAAAAAAAAATGACTACCAATTGTTTTTGATTTGTCTTTTTATTCTAAATTCAAATGCTAGCAACACCAGTCCTATTGAAGTCTTAACAAATGTGTACATTAAGTACTTGGAATACGGTCTATATTTCTTTGGTTTCCATTATTCTCGTGCACCTTTTTTTCTAGGAATCAGATAACATGGAACGTTTACTTTTAATTTTATCGCAGGCAAGGCGCGTTCACACCCGCCGCATGCAAAGTTTTCACGACGCTCTCGCCGAGCAACGTTTCTAAATAGATGCTAAGTAATACAGTCAATGCAAGCGGAGAGTAACTAATTGCAGTCAATTATTGTGATCGAAAGATATAAGTTACGAGGTTGGTTGGATTCGAGTCGATTTTTATTCATTTTGATGAAGTGGTAATAATCAAACATATAAACGTAATATTTTGTAACATTGTAACACCTTAAACGAGCCAAAGTAGAGGATAAAGTTGTAATTTATCTTCCATGTAACATTTATATTTCATTAATACATAATACCTAATATACGTACCTAGAGAAGATACTTTTGTTTTCCGATGAAATAATTCTATGAAGATATCACAGAAAGGGGAGTGACTGAAACCCAACGATGCTAACAAAAGTTTATTTACTTTGCCTTTTTATTATAAGTTAAATAAAATTTCTAGTAGAGTATAATATATCGTCTACACGTAGAAATATATCAAATGCTACGTCAAGCATTTCACCACAAAACCACAAGTTTTCACAAAGAAAACAGTGGGAATAGATACCAACTTATTTGCTTTTCTACACGCGAGCCTACACAACTAGTATAAGATATAAAAAAAAACGTTAAAAGACTTAAAGATAACGCGCGTTCATACATAGTCTTAGTTCTTCCTCCAGATGGACCGACGACTTAGAACGGACGGCAGGAAGTCGTTGGAAGGAGGACCGCTTACTGTGGGCATTGGGAAAGTCCTATATCAAACTGTGGGTAGACAGGGGATGGTGATGGCAATGATAATGGTATTATATTATGATACATTCTTATTATGTCCGTACTATGTATTTTAATATCCTTAATCTCGGCGTCACCGTGTAATTAAGAATCCACTTAAAAACGGCGTTTCAAGAAAATCCTAGATGACGATTGGCTACCGTCTCGAATACATTAGCAACTTCCGAGCATTCTGGGTCAGCTGGCTGCTTTGCAACCGTCCGATGTAACGAGAAAATGTTGTGTAAATAGTAATAATCTTTACATACTTCTTGTTTACTAATAACATTGAAGTATGCAACAATTAGTTTTTTTTTTTATTTTAACAATGTTAACTAAGTCAAGGGTTAAATTAGTGTCTATCTGTTGCGTCATCGCCAGATAAATATCCTTTATTTAAAGCTATTGATTGTTTTTTTTTCTCCAAAAATATGTTTACTCTGTTTATTAGAACAAAAGAATGTCATGAATAGGTACATCGAAAAGTACTCATTATACGAAAACACGATTTGTTTTTTTTTTTTTACTTAAGTCTTCTCTAAAAATAATGCGGTAAAACAAAAAAGTATTGATAACAAAACAACGAAAACAAAAAGGTTTTATATGAAGATGTAAAAAAAACTATGGTCGTTCCGAAATAATCTCAAAGTTACAACATACGTCTAAATTAGTCTAAACAGACATTTTAATAAATGTTTGACATTTAAATGATAAATTAATAAAGTGAATAAAATTAGGTCACTATTAAATAATCTAGGTAGGTTGCACTGGAAACAGGTTGACCTTTAATACCTATTTAAGAAATAAATACATTTATAGACTGATCCGTCACGTTGAAACAGGTCTAATCCTGTATAATAATTAATATCAGGGGGAAGATGACTAACTCGACAACATAGTCACTGGACCTGGCAACATTCAATTTATATTTCGATTGACATAGATCAAAGACAATGAGAAGATTAAAAAAACAAAGACATTAAAACTCAACAAAGACATGGATAGTTTAAAATATTGCCCTTAATCACTGTATAGAAAATGACAATGTTATTAGTTACCATAGTTACTAATCTAAATTGAATAAATTGATTTTGTTACCATGGTACCTATTAATAAATCGTAAAGAATTGCATAATAATTTCGTAATCAGACGGTTTATAAAACTAACACTTATTCGTCTGACTAATAGCGTAACAAGTAAATAGAAATAACATTTTTACGCCAATTTACATGTTGAATATTGCCAAAGATCTACAAAACACATGCTTAATTAGTTTCGCAAGTTGTTCGTCATGCCGTATCACGAACGTATACCTGACGTCCTTCTCAATAACAATAGAATAAGTTTGTTAATATTTTTGAATTAATCACACTAATATTATAAATAGCAAAGTGTTAACTTTGGATGGATTGTACTTGTTACTACGTATATCCAGAACATAGTCTGAAATAACACAAAGACTAATAATTAAGGTCTTATTTAAATTCTGCGTAAACAGAGACGCAGGCGAAACCTACTTAGTATATATAGTACCTAAACATACTACATTTTATATACGTGTACTGTATTCAATTATTCATATCAATAACTTATTCATAGTAAGTCTACCTTGAAATATCAACTAACAGCGCCATTGTAACTAACATTACGTTTTTGCAAACATAAAAATCGATTTGTTTCCAATACACAAAGTAAACTACAAAAAAAAAGTTTCCAAACAAGAGAAAAACTAACCTGCAACTTCTCGAATCCAAAGTTATCCAATTTCATCATGTATTTACAAGTTTCCAATAAAACTTTAACTCATAGAATTTAAATAAATCACAACACTAATTTTCAACACGTTTTGAAGTTTTCATTATCGAAATTTGCATTTGACTCGATAAAATGGCGCTAAATGAGAAAAGTCATAAGTTTTTTTTTTTATTCAATATTCAAACGCAAAAGGCTCAAGTGATATGCGTCCACCGATGACGCGATCGCGCGCCATATAAGATTACAGAGTTGTAAACTTGTAAGCTCGAAGGCACTTTATGTCGTCAAGTTCAAATAGGCAAAGTGCATGAGGCATATCAAAGTAACACAGGCCCGTTCAAATTAGTCGCGTTAACGGCCCGCGTGCCGAAATGCAAATGAGAGTTTTGTTTATCCACAAGTTAGCGGACACATACGGTATGCCGTCAAGTATCGCTGCCGATTGCCGACCGTATTGATCAAACTTCTAAAAATCCAGTTCACACAGTTGTAAGTAGTTCAAGTGAATATATCGTTTGTCCCACTGTCACTGGCGAAGATTTATTTTAAATACATTGTAAACTTTAAGAATATCTACCTTCATTTGTTAAGGTAGTAAAAAAATAATTTTAACTAAACGTTACTCGCGCAAAACTCAAATTTGGAACACAAAAAAGCTCTCATAACTGTTATACTAAAGTGTTAAACAATGTGAATATAACAATTTAGCGGTAAAATAACGACCTAGCTTCTCTAACGTTATAGATTTCGTTTGTTTTTAAAGTTAACGTAATCAGTTTCCGTAAGATTAAAATTGTTTAAATATAATTGATTTATGAGACAAGTTTTTTCTTCTTATTACAACGTAAATTGTAGTAGTCTAATTTAATTTTCGACAGGTTTTGAATTAACGAACCAGGACTAATAATTTTGTAAACGCATTTATGTCACCGTGAAATTAATTGCTTGCTTTTGCGGCACGCTTCGAAACCCTTATTAGGTAGGTACCTACTTCACTTTCATATCCCAGTTGCGAGTTTCACTTATAGGTTATGTTACTGAGTTAGTCGGAGTTTCAACGTTTCACAACGTTGAATAGAAAAGCTGAAGACAGTATAATTTTAAATAAATTTCAAAGTACAAATGAAATTAAATATTGTATAGTTGAAAACAAAAGACATTGGTCATCTAACACCGAGGCTAGCGGTCAGTAACGCCCCGAATCGCATTCCGGTCCACTATGACAAAGGCGTCGCTCCGGCCGAACGGTATGCGAGCGTCTCGCTTACGTATTCAGTCTGCGATTCAATACACTACAAAAAACAATACTGCATGTACCGTATATGCTCATGACTTCTAACCTAAAGCTTTAAAGTCTAAAGTTCAATGACAATTAGTGTTAAAAATATTATTACTATATTAGAAGTATTTATATTTAATTGTAATTTAAACAGACTTTATTTTATATTAAGTTAGTTACATTTATTAAAGAATAAAAAGCTTTAACAGTGCTTAAAAAACATCACTTTGTTGTTCTCATATGATACATATGTATAGTGTTGATATATTGTTTTTTTTTTTATTTTTAGCAATATATGTCTAGTAAATATAATTAAAAAAAAAACAGAAGATATGATTAAATTGACCTGTGACATTAGCTTCCATAAGGCTCGGTCACCATTGTACGTTTTTAGTATGAAAGTGTCTCGGATAGTAATTTCAGTTCCCATAAAGGAAAAATATATACTAAATAAACATAATAACGAATTAACTTTTTTTCTGTAAATAAGACAAAAGGGACAGTGAATAAAACATAAAATTAAAGATAAAAAACATTTAATACGAGAAGAAGTACTGGTTACAAGTAACATACAATCTTAGGTCCGGTATCCCGGCAAAGTTGAGAGATTAGCTCCTGCAAACATTAATATCTCATCGGGATTTGATTTTAACTTCTCCACTAACATTTGCCTTTTAAATCTTAACTCCTGTATATAGTCAAATCTTAAGCATCTTATTTTCTGGATCACTCTTCTACGTAGTTTGTTTTCTATATCAGGCTTTTTGAGAATATCCTCCAAATCAATCAGATTGTCGGGTAATTCAACAACATTTTGTAGTATTTCATACTCATATTGAACTTGTATATCTGACAAGCTGTTCCTCTGATATCTATCATGTTTTTTAACACAAATATGTCTGTCAAATTCTATATCTTTTAATATTTGTTGTCCCTCATCATCAAATATAATCTTTTTGTTTTGTTCGCATGTACATTTTTCTTCGCTTTCAGAATTGTCTAAATCGGAGGACGTACCTTGAGGGTCACTGGATAAATTTAATAAATGGCCATACTTATTTTCAATATTTTTAATAACTTTTTTGCACTTTTTATAAAGTGTATGTAACTCCTCCAAATCACGTTTATTAATTTCACAGCATTTAGAATCTAGGTCGTTCCCTGTATTAGACTGTTTACGTTTTCGTTTATTAGCTTTTACCACTTTCTGTTCAAGAACCCCATCATTACTTTCTTCTTGAGTTTCGGACACGACTTGCGCATTCTTTAGCTCCCGCACATGATTCTTTACAACGACGTATTCTTCTGAAGCCAGATTTAATGTTTTCAGATTTACACCTTCTAAGCGATCCTGCACAATCATAACAAAAGTTGTTCAATTTACAAAACAAACTTACACACAAAATACATGTGACGTTAAAAATTCAATTTAAATTTCAATAAACTTTGTTTGTAACTATGTTAATTTTATTTAATATAAAAATCGCACTTCCTACGTTTTTATAAATTGACAAATATTTAAAATCAACTTGAATAGAAAACTATAACCTATTCACAACACGGCAGACCTTTGACAGTTCTCGACAACATGGCGGATCGCTTGACGTCATGATCGTTCGGAAACGCTTATATTTGAGTTATACTTCCATATCACTTTTACAATGAATAATCACAATGAATTTTTAAAAAAGCTTAACTTTGGTGAATTCATGTATTTACTTACAGTTATCATGTAATATGGTTTAAGTATAATCTTCAGCTAACTTTGAACTAACCAATTGTATGTCTCTGAGGAAACTAAGGTTTATTGAAACAATACATATTTTCAAAGGTCTTTATTTTTTCTCTTTTTCTTTTTCTTAGGCTTATTTAGACTTACATCTACATCATTTTCTTCTACATGAACTTTATCTCGCTTTCGTTTTGTGCACTCTTTTTGGGTCTCAATATCTGATTCCTGATGCTGATTAAAAGCATTAGTTTTTTGTTTTTTCCTTTCTGACTGCGGTTCATCAATCTGCTCACACAACTCATTCATATCAGGTACTTTACACTTATTTTTTTTCTTTTTCTTGATTTTTGGTTGATCGTCAAAGTTGTTAACATCTGTACTATTTTCCAAATTTTTTAACTCTTCTGACTCATTACAATTACTTTCTTTATGATTGTTTTCAGTTGCATCATCTTTATCTCCGGTTCCTAAAAAGCCTTGAAAACCACACCGTGGTTCATCCTCCCAGTCCAATTCTGCCTCAACCTGTTCAGTAAGTGATGTTTTATTCTTTGACTTTATAGCAGCCATTTTATTTTTGAAGTAATCTTCCATACTTCCTTTTTCTGTAAATACTTGCTGTTCTGTTGATTTAGATTCTTCTACAACAGTTGTTTCAATTACATCCTCTTGTTTAAAGCTTTTCTTACCAAATATATTAGCTAAATCCTTCTCACTGTACCGAGACAAATCTTTTCCCCGAGTAAACTTATGGTAATGAATCCTTGCTTTGCTCTTTTTCGATTTATCTTCAAGAGAAACACCACTGTGTAGTTTAGGGCCATCTTCACTAGCTAAAAACGTAATATTTCGATTAAGATCATGTGTAAATATTTCAGTAATAATGTTAAGATTTAAATGTTTATTTTGAACAACACACATTTAGTTATATTGTAATAAACTTTCATTTAATTATGAAATACGAATTATTACAATTACAACATTATTTAATATAATTCCTAATATATTACATTCTAAATACAATACATTTTATAAAATATTAAAAACGTAACTATAAAGTATTATTTACCATTGGATAAATTTGCAAGTAATGAGTTGAAATCATCTTCATGTTTGGTCCACTGGTCATTTTTGTCTTCAAATCCCAGTCCTTTGTCATCGTTTTTATATCGAGCCACAACATGCTCAACAATTCCATTTTCATTCGCACCTAACCCTTTTCCTGATGTCCAACCCATTTTCTCCAACATACGCTGTCCAAATTTATTAGTGTCATTGCTCCATTCATTATTTTTAGCTCGTAGATTTATAACTTTTTGTTTGCGGCGAGGACCCGCAAGCATCGACATTATTGACTTTTATTCCTTAAAATCTAACATTTGCACGTGTTGATAAGATGGACCACTTCACTTTTAAATGTCAAAATGGACGACGTTTCATCCAAACGACAACCTTACAAACTTGAAATGAAAGAGAGGGAAATAAAGCAACGCGCGCGTTATGTTGGCTCCATTGAAAACGTTTCGTTTAACACATTTCACGCAGCGCATAAAGTATGACAATGAGTGTCCCTCTGTCGACTGTTACAATAATTTTGTATCAGAGTTACGTTTACAAAGGGAAAATGTAAAAACATATTGATTCTCATATAACACTTGTATGTATAACACTTGCGCCAAAATTATTACTATTTTTTTTATCGCATTATGCGCTTGGCACCTGTGGTGGATCTACCGTTTTAGGACACTAACGAAGAAAAGTCGCCAAAATATTAGGCAGCCCTAATTAAAGTCAGTCGTCTAATATTACTAACGTGAATGTTAAATTAAACTTTAGTGATTTGACGAAATGTAATTTAATCTGCACCAAATTAGTCTGAATTGCGATGCGGTGGGCGTTGCAACAATAGCAACAAATGCCAGATGTTTCTAATCTTTATTGCTCACGATAGCATTAATAATTTATTCATGCTTGCATTTTAATTACGAAAATTTGTAATGCGGTTACTACTACACAAGGTCACGTAAAATTACAAGTAAACAAATCACTGCTTGTAATGTAAATAAGGCGATTCTTTTTTACGCCAATTTTAAATTCGTCCACGTGTTCCGTAACAAGCTGTTTTTGGGATTTTTTACTGGGTACCTAATGATTATACCACACGTACCGGTTACATTCAAGAATTTTATTTGACGTACACTGCTACGGATATAATAATCAATGATGTATACAAAAATGACTTAATTAAACGAAAAAGAAATTAGAGAGTTTTTGACTGCTACGTCAAAAATTATTGAAAGTAAAAAAAAATGAGTAATAAAATTATGTACAATATCGACTTTAAGCCAGACATTTTTGAATCAAAAATTCCTCAAGTATTTCACAGCTATAGCCTGTAATCTCTTTGTTTGAGAGTTAAGTCCAAACGTCCGGTTATCACGACATTGGAGGAACGTGATGTTATTTTTTTTATTCATTCACCGCGCTTTGAAAATTGTTAGTGGCCAGTTAGTAAAACAAATTGTTAACAAAGCGGTCAATACCTTACAAATAATGAATTTATAGTTATCTCTACCGTATAAAAGATAATGTACGACACAGACGCGCTAGAGAGGTAGGCAGAGATTAGGAATTTAAAACATACACTGCTTGTTAGTTACCGACACTCTTATTTTTTTTTTGTTGTCAATATTATTAATAAGTTATAAGTTAATTAGACATTGATTATAAAAAGTGACGATTTGTATGTGGTCTTGATTAAACTCTTCTCAAGGCTATAATATAACAATAACAGTAACTATGCAGAAGTGTTGCTTTGAGATGAAATTCGTTAGGTTTCTCTGAGAGTTCATTTCGTTATAAATATGCAATTGGCTAACCATCAGCCAGGTGTTCGTTGCGACCGGTTTTTAAGAAAGTAAAAGTTTTATTTTCATAATTTCGATCGAACACTACCATAACCAAATTTGTAACTTTCCTATAGATTCTATCACGACCATAAACTAAATAAGCTTCATATCTGTTTAACGCAAAAAATAAAAAAAAAACTCCGTTTAATGAAATGCTGTCTAATTAACATCTCAAATGTAATTAATAAAGAAACATGGTGTAATATTTTTTTTTAATCTAAGGAAGTTGATGTTGCAATTTGTATCACTTGAGGTCAGTATTGATAATTAAAAGGCCAAGACAGTAACTGTACTGTTCTGCTGATAGTTTCTCAGACAATCCCTCGCAATATCTCAACGAGCATTGCTTCGTAAAAAAAATGTAATATTTTGATTAATTGTCGACACGTCTTCGCGAAGGTTACCATGCATTTTGAACTATTTCATGTTTGTATTAATTACTATCATTGGAAATAACTTGCTCTATAAATGAAAACTCTTTAGTGGTTTTAGTGTCTATCGACAGAGGTTATACTATACACATGTACTGGCTGCCACCTGTGACTACGTGCGGACGGAATTAAAAAAAAAAATTATAACCTATGTTTTAACAAGCCGTTCTGGAGATACATGCTAACAGATATCTATTCAAAACTTTCGCATTTATTGTTGATAAGATATTATTAAGAATCAAGGCAAGTTATTAGAGTAAAATGGCAATTGTCTGGCAATTTCAAACATGTCATCTTTAAAATCCCGTACGAAACGGACGTTGCATATGACGCTAATTAAAGTGGTACACGTTGAGTACCAAAGAAGGCGATACAGTTTTCATTGACTGTCCAATGAGGCGGACAGACGAGGAACCGGTCGTTAGGAAAGCTCGCAGGAAAACGGGGCTACTGAACTTTGTGTTTAATAAATCACATGTTACCTCTTCTACTTTATGCTATAATAGATTAATAACATAATTACTGTTAGACCCGACTGGAATATCGAGAGAGCGGAAGATATCAATCTGCCCGTAATTACATTTTTTTTAAATACAAAACCTTTTTGGTGTACTACATGTTTTGTTTTAAATTATAGTTTTAAAATATCCGATATGCAACTTGCCAGAATTAAAATATGACTCATACTTCAGAGTAGTTTTGTATTTTTATTTGACAGGATTCTTTACCTGCGTCCGTAATATTGTAACGCGTTTTTGATATTAGTCCTTTATACAGAGGGAAAAAAACAACTAAGGCATAATTAGAAGGACTTAACGGTGTATCTCGGAGGCTGAACGCCTGTGCCCGAGGCCAACAAAAATAAAACAAAATTATTGGCGGCCCGACCGCTTTGCCGACGACAGCTGCGAATTGGCGCGAAACAGGTTTCTGCGGGAACTGTGACGTCATCTGACATGTGTCTTCTCCGATTTTGGACATTGCCCATGTAAAAAAATATGAACTTTTCAATATTACGACGTTGCATGTACAATATACTTCTTATTAAAATTATATCGATTTTCAGTTAGATTTCTTATGCAGTATTTTTTTCGTGGTGTTATTATAACCATGTCAAAAAGCAAGCATTTCTAATACTTTGATTTCCCAACTAGATTAAAAAAAAAACAGCAATTACATTACTGCCATTAATTTATCTTGGTGGTATATCTTGTTAAAACTTCCTAATGAAAGAAAAAGCTATCAATGTACAAAATTAAAGAAATTTAATACAAACTCATAATTATTAGAGCAATTATGATAATTAGAAGAGGCGTGTACAGTCGTAATACCATTGTTTGAATGTGGGAAATAAGTTATCAGTGTAAAGTTCTCATTTCAATGTTAATTGCTAATATCATGTTTATTTGACGTTTTAGTTACGTAGTTTTTTTTTATAACTAATAAAATTACAGCAAAGAGTTTTTTTATAATATTATTAATAATGAGCCAAAGAACAACCATCTATTCGGAAGATCCTTGGCTCCCGAAATAGGTTCAGGAGCTAATTCCTTCCCCTTGTCATATTATATTTTATTACATCGGTGGAAAAAACAAAACCAAATTATGTAAAATAACAATGAAAAAGTGTGTGTTTACGCGCTTGTGTGTGTTTTACATTTTATTAATATGAAATATCAATTTAAAAGATAGTGGAATGTTATTATAATGAAAATGATTTTATCAACAGCTCATTTAAAACACTAAAAAATAACCTAAAAGCGTTTTACGATTTCTTCTTTTAAAACATCTTTAAACAAATTTCCATTATCATACAAACTGATTTTATATTTATTTAACAAGGGTCGGTCAGTCGTACATTATGTACGTTCAAACACGTATGTTATGTTTTTCAGTTAATGTTTCTTTAAGCAACGTTGCGCAACCAGCTTTCTAAGAATGCAGACGATACGGCCAAATGTTAAATAGAATTATTTTTCTTTTTAGTCTATCTGGCCAGTGTCATTTAAATTAATGTTTCTTTTTCACTTAAACGTCACTAAATGAATAGATTTTGTTGCATGTAAGATATTTTGATTGTGATCAAACTTTGAGCTTGTTCTACATAATTTGGCTTTACAACGAATACCGTGTTCTAATTGTAATCATACCGTATATTAAAGGTATGATAATTAGTTCATCATATACCTAAAATACTATCTATAAACTTCAATTTATGCACACAAATACTTTGTGATCGTCGAGCCAAATTCCTTTCGTATGTGTCACCTATGGCTATATTGAATGAAATTAAAATGCACATACGTTGCGAATACCGGTAAGGTTTTTATAAGCATTGCAAGCACACGTTTATGGCAGAAAATCAACCATTAGACAAGTGAAGCTCGGGGGGAAAAAAGAAAGGGTAAAGAAACACCACATAGGCGGACATCACACATAAGAGGATAGGTAAGATTGTTGTCGGATTGTTTTATAAAGACATTAGAAGAATAATGCAAACTATCACATCAACTTAAATTCTAAATAAAAATTTATAAATTTCGTTGTGTCTTGCTTCGTATTCTACAAGCTTCAAGCTATCCTTCAAGGGATGTGATGATCACTTCTATGAAAATTATCTATTCGTAAACAATGAATATTGCAGTTTAAAACATTTAAACTAACAAGATATATAGGTTTTTGTTATTTATGCTGTTCGTTGCTTTAGTATGGAAATGGATAAGCTATGAAATTTACTTTGTATTTATCATTAACCTGCCCTTTTCCCTACAGAGGGTCGGCACAGTGTGTACTCTACCATACATCTATTAGCAGTCATATCTGAATTCCTTATTTAAGCATATTCTCATTACCTTCGATATAGAATCTATAATAACAACATATTGGTTTTATCTCTCGACGTATTATTAAATAAAACTGACTTGATACCTGTTTGACAAGTCCTAGATATCACCGAACGAATGTATTATAATGTTAACTATAATTTACTATTTGACCAAGATAGAAAAACATCGAAATGACTTGAACAATTTACTTGATGAAAATCTAAGGACGACGTATAGAAAAATAAAAACAATATCGTAAGTAATGTTTAAAATGATTCGAAATAGGCTATTATATTAAAGTAAATTTGTAAAGTTTTCAAAGCGATGCAATGTGGCCTAGCGGCTTGCTCACCTGAGAATCGCTCCGGACATGGTTCAAATTGTTGACAACGACTCCGTTCTCGGATGTCATAGGCTCCATCGCTGTACGTTCATCATCTACGTACACTTAATGAACACAACACATTGTCACGTACTACCCGTCTCAATAAAATAACAGACAAAATCACAAAACAACATACAAAACACTACTTTCTCTAGTCACTTTACAATTTAGTTGGTTAAAACGCAAACGGGTTATAAACACAACTTTAATCGATGGAAGTTTAAGTTATTATTTTATATTTTATTTAAGTTTCAACTTGTTAAGTATGTACAAAGTGTAGGCCCGTACCTATGGACGCCAGGCGGCGAAAAGTTAGCCGTGCGTGATTTCTCGTCGCTTTGAAAACCGAATGGTCATATAAGCTATCAATCTTTGCATACCAGAGTGGTGAGGTGAAACGGAGATTGTCGCTTTCGTAATTTCGCGGCGAGTGCGAAAGGGACGGCCGGAGGGCAGGTACAACCGTCGTGAAGTGAGCGGACAGTATCTACAGGTTCTGCTCTCCCACTACAAGCGGCGGCGCGGACTCGGACCGGCAACTAAGCTCGAAACTCAACTTGAATGTAAGCCTGCGCAGACGCATCGTCTTGCCTTCATTTCTTTACATGATGCTATATATTATCTACAGTTTTTAAATTGTTTTGAAATATGTTCATATTTCAAATCAAACCTCATACGTCAATGTTATAAATATTAATTAAGTAACAAAAAAAACATTTACCATTGTATCGAATAACCATCTTTTAATTCGTTAAGTACTAAATCTTTTTCCAGTAATAATTTGATACTCTACAACACAGACGTAAGTTAACTAAATTGTATCCCAATCCACCCCTGGTGAAGGCCGGGAGCTAACCTCTACAAGGGCCACTCTTGCGCATGGACCCGCGCACACAAACAAACTTAGCTACACGCACACATAAACAATGCAATGCACACACACCAGGATTATTCTTACCTGTTCTACACGCTCCTATATAATTGGCCATTTTTTATAAAAGCCTCATTTATAAATACTTATAAAGAGCTAAGAGGACACTGCTTACCCCTTGGTAATAGAAAAAGGACTGCAAAGTCTATTTTGTTAACACATTGTTTATATTTCTTCCTGGTTACGAAAAGAAAGGTTCCATAAATATCATTTACATTTCTCGAAAGTATTAAGAGATTTGTCAATGAAGTATACGCGGAATACGTTATTTTCTAGATAAAAAAAAAAAACTTTTCAAAATATCATATAATAAAAAATAATACAAAAAGTTTAAGTTCGCGTGACTCTGTCGTGACAAAATTAAAAAAAAAAAACTGACATGCGTAAGGCGAAATGTCATGGGTCGACAGGAGTTTATAATGATCGTAGCCGTGTCAGCCACCCTGAGCTGCGCAGCCACCGTCCTGGACCACTTCTTCGGACGACGCCGCTGGCCATAATGGTATCATTCAGACTTGCATTATACTAATTCCTACATAATATTTAAGTTAGCGAGAGAGTGTAGATTACTGATGAAAGTAAATAGGCGAAGGCTCACAGTTAGAATTATATTTTGATATTAAATAAGTTTATTTGAACTGTACGTACGTAACTTTTATTATTTGTAACAGTTTTTTTACTGGAGCATAATCTTATTCTCTATTAAAATTATGAAAAGATTTGGGGCCTTCAAGAGTACAGCAAATGTGCACTTCCTAAACTTGCGTGTACCATCTTTCGACCAAATCACCACTAGGCATCGGGTGGGATCTTGTTCAACCGTTAGTTTAGTTTCCATAAAATATCAAAATCGAATTAAGATTAAATAAAATACTATTGTTTCAGATTCCAAAATAAACAATGTACAACCATCCAAGTATATAACAACACAGCAATACTGGAATTCCGAAAAGATGCGATTACTCGCGTACAAAATTAATAAAAAATAACAAGAAATGGCTATAAAACAGCTTCGACTCTAAATAATTAATCATAATTTTTCATAAACAATTCCTCATTTATAGCAAATATCAAAATGATTTTCAGCAGAGCATTCTGCGGTGGTATAAAACCGACCAGATTATGGCATTTGACTAGTATGAAGCTTTTCAATAAAATGATAGACAACAAACACGAGGCTGGTAACCGTCCGTTCTACCCGCGGGATCGACCACAGCTGTTTCAACTGATTGCCCTCAATGCTACCGTATTGGGTGCTATTGTTTACAGCTACGGATGGTTCTCGCCTAAAACGTGTCCTGGCGGCGACGAAACAAATGTCAGCGGTCAAAAGATATGCAAGAACATCAAAGGTCAACCGTGTCCTGTCGATGAGAAAGGTAATGTACCAGAGAAGTGTCCCGAACCTACCAAGATGAAGAAGAAATAGAGCACTTTTAAACAATAAAGAAGGTTTTACTTTGACGATCCTTTTTTTTGCCATACTGTGTTGACATATTGTGCCCGCAAGAGGCGCTATCATCGCGGTTAGTTCACGGAAAACATAGACAGTAAATGGCGTATAAATAAAACTTCACATTACAGCTAGCAAAAAAGTTGTCTTTGGCTACAGTATAAGAATTTTTAAAGATTTTACAATATTAAGTTTTAGGCGTTTTAGTAAAAATTTTCATTAATTTGATGCCAAAAATGTAGGACAAAATCTAAGAAAACCTATGTAAGGTTTAACCTATTTTCTGACCGAACTAGCCACGAAAGCCTTTCACCGGGTCAGTAACGTAGTCCGACTGTAATGGAAATACAAGAACGTAAAAAAATATCTGTTTGTTATTATTTAATTGAATCAATACTTCAAATTCCAAACCAAGCAAATAAAAAAGACAAATTGTCTAGAATATATCAAAATATTATAGATAATTAAATATTAAATAAATCAATAAAACTGACTATAGGCTGTAGAACAAAAAAAAATGTCTATGACTGTGTTTGAAATTTGACAGAGTCTGCAACTGTCAAAGATTGGATTTCATATTAATAAAAATTCGAAATTCGTTATCAAATATGGATAGAGTAGAGCAGTTGAAGTTAATACTATTGGTATTATCGATGGGGTCAATCGTGCAGTATACCTATGGAATTTATAAACCACCAACTACTCCACTGATGAAATACGAGGAGAGGGAGCCTACCGCTATCAGCGATGAGAACAGCGACGCAGCGAGAATGAAGGGCTAAAAGAATTAAGATAATTCAGAACTATTTGAAATAAATACGTTGTTATTATTTCGTGTAATTATTTCATGTTAAACGAATATATATGCACATAAACAAGATGATGAGATTGAATATGGATGGCTATGAAGGCAGAGGAAGACCGAAGATCTGGATGGATTGTGTGAAAGAGGATATGCGTAAGAAAGGTGGGATTTCAGATATAACGGCTGACGGAGATGTATGGAAGAGCTGTACCGACCATCCATAGGGCAAAGGGCAGTTTGATGAAGACAACTTCGTGTAATTATATACGTCGGCCATATCGTACAAGCATATCGTAAATTGTAGAGGGCGTAGCAGTTCGTATATTGAAAGTTTTAATCCTGGTTCTGTCTTCACATATTACTGATATGTAAATTAAATATCATACGGATATAAATTTACTTTAAAATAATACCTGACATCAACATGTAAGAAAAAAAAGATTGAACTAAAAATTGGTATGGTTTTATAATATGCGTGTTTAATTAAAAAGCTTACCCTCTTTCGCTTTTTGCGCCCGGGAAAAGTGTTGGGAGGCGGAGGGGGAGGCGGTACGTGGAAGAAAAACGGCGGATTGAAAAACTCCTCCATCGCCCCTGGCGCAAACGGTGTCCTCAACGGTGCCATGGATCTAACAGTCCCGTATATATTGCGATTTCTTCCATGATTCGTTTGATACATATTAATCATGGCAACACTTAAAATCCACTTACAAACTTTCACTAAAAAGCGCGGGAAGCACGGACAAAACACGATCGTCAAATTATTTTCAATTATTATTATTTTTATTAATAGTGCAAACTGTTATGAGGTTTCTAATAGATAAATATCATTGTTAATATTTTAATTAGAACCAGGCAATAATTTTTAGGTATCGATTGATAAGTGCGTGCGCCGTGAGGGACTGTAACTAAATGAATTGTGTATTGTAATACAGATGAAATGATGAACACGCTTCATCTAATTATCATAGTTTATCTCCTTTTTTCCAATAGGATACGTGGAGCGCGACGTATCGACATAGTTTTGTGAAATGAGAGAAAAACATGCGCACACGCATTCGCGCGCTTCGACACACTTCAATAACTTTAAAAAGTTTATCAGTTGAAAAAAATATTGATTAATTGCTTAACATATATATTTTCCACTATAGCTATACGAAGCTTATCATATTATTAAATGATTTGATTAAAAAAAAATATTTTACTTTGATCAACATCTCAATAATCTAGATGTAAATAAATAAAAAAAATGAAGTAAAAAGATACCTCATTTTAGGTTTATATTATTCATAAAATATAGAGGTCACAAAGCCCTATAGAAATGCGAAAAAATGTCAGATTTCTTCAAATTAAACATTGCAATCTAGCTGCAAGCGCCATCTACGTTAATGAAATTAGCTTCTTACAGAATGACAGAGAACACTATTGAATGCGCTGTTATAGTTCCTATTATCATTAAGAGATGGCGCTTTGTAGTCGCAAGATTTTAATGCATGTTTTGAGTTTAAAAAAGCTTCTACGAAATAGTAAAACGAATTAGGGAAACATTCATTATTGTTAAAACAATGAAATAAATTAAATAAGAAAGAAATAAAATAGAAATGTACACTACGACCGTAGGCGCGTCAACATGTCAAAATGACGGACATAAAACGGACGTCAAATTCAAAATAAATCGTGTAAGAAAATGGCTGATAAAATTTTATAATAAAAAATTAAAAATGATTCTTTTGTCGATACCACCGATCGTTCTTCCAACATAAATTTTATAATGGCATCAAGGACTTGCGCAAAGTTTTTTCTAACATTATTATGCAACAAAGTGTATTGCGCGAGTGGAAAGGATAACGGCTTTGGAAATAGTTACGTTTGGGCGGGATCTCTGGAGTCGGGGATACAAATAGGCACGCACCACAAGAAGCCAGTCATGGTTATAATACATAAGTCCTGGTGCAAGGCGTGCAAAAACTTGAAACCAAAGTTCGCGTCATCGTCCGAAATACAAACACTGAGCAAACATTTTGTTATGGTTAATTTGATTGATGACGAAGAACCAGACGGCAACACGTATTCTCCCGACGGCACGTATATACCTAGGTAACCCACATTTTATGTACTTCTTGACCATATATAGAGGTGATTTAAGTATCACTGTAATTTAGAGCGGACAGCTCCAAAAATAGTCGGTAAGTCAAGCGTGACCAGTGTATTTTTGAGCATACGGTTAAGTTCGTAATGTCCTGTCTATTCATATGAATCAGCCTTGGAACATTCTATAGATCCTGTATCAAATCTTTACCATAGTGTTATAATTTTCTTTGTGGCCTAAATTAGCGCTTGACCACGCCAGCACCTCATACGAGATGATATAGTTAAAAGATGGTACGCACTAACTTAGTAAGTGCATATTCACTCTACTCCCGAAGGCCTCAAAGAGAGCGAGTAGATACTCAAATCGAATTCAGTGTAGAGGATTCGATTCCGCTGACGTCACGATTGATCAAACGATTCAGAAGTGATTCTGAGTGAAATTGATTGAGCAATGAAAATTAGTCTCTGGAATTTAGAGGACCAGTCGTCGGTCGTATATAGCATTTTAAGGAGTACCTATCTTCTGAAGGTAGCTAACTACCATGTTTATATTAACACGTCCCATGCTACCACAAGACCGCTTTGAAGTTGATGACACATAGATCACTAGATGTCGCTCGCGACACGACACGATGTCATTTAGTAGCCTGTGTTCATCCAGATTGTGTTCCAAATCTATACTAAATTTCTATGAGATCTGTATAGCCGTTATGATGGGACATGGGCTGTGGATATGGGGCAGCGACGCGCTGGAGCGAGTTACAATAGGCCTAAATAATTGTAAAAAGTATTTTAAATCGGCCTTGCTGGGGTCAATGGGGACGGTTGTCATTAAACCCTGACGGTTTTTAATTACCATTTTGTATAGTTTTTTTTTTATTATTTATATTGTGTTGATCATTGATAAGATCATCAATAAGAAAAAAAGTTACGTTATAACAAATATTCAAACTGTAGCATTTGATAAAAAGTATTTTCTTAGACTTAATTTATTTTCTCCGTACAGAATTCTGTTCGTCTCACCGAAAGGTCAAGTCGATCATGATATAATCAACGAGGACGGCAGCAGTCAGCACAAATTCTTCTATAGCAGGCCGGAGCAGATCGCCAAGTCCATGAAGAAAGTCATACAGAAGTACAAATTGGAAGAGTTTAATGCGTGATTATATTTATTATAAATAAAACGGTGGTATGCGCATTATTATTATTTTTATTTAATACTGGCCTACAAGAAAGATGACGTTAAAGAGCGGAAAATATTGTTTTATCTACAAGCTACTTCAATATGAAGGGCATATATGCATATACGGTAATATCGGAGTGTGCAAGATTGCAATCTCTACGGAGAACAAGTACTATTCCATTTATTGAACACCTGTGGGCTTTAGACGGATCAAAAATATTCAACCCTATTGCATACGATATTTCTAATACTGCTCTGATATTACAAAAGGAAACAACTCCAAGCAACTGAAATAATCTTTGACTCCTTAATATTTTAAATAGCAAATCGGTAGAACGTTGCCATTGGAGATGTTAAAAACAGTACACATCCTATGTTATTTTGTCACGGCTAATTATATGGGGATAGTACTTACGTCTTCGACGACAGGTTCGACGTACATCTCCATTGTGTTGTTGAGCGGTGGCAGCGGCATCGGTGAGGCCGCCGCGGAGGAACGCCGCGACGCGCTCGCGCACGAGCATTGCGACACCGAGCGACGCGATCGGGGAGATTCTCTGCAGAGAGAATATTATATCGTTAGAACATTGGTAAAGCCAGCTAAGTGACTTTCATTTTATATGTCAGTCCTGGGACAATAGAACATGCTAGTCCAAAAGGACTGCAACTGCAACTGCTGTGTAAAGTCGATTCCAAAAGTGTATCGGTATCCGTCACGTCATGAGACTTCTATCAAAGAGTGCGGGTTTAACATGATTTAAATATCAGATAACATTTTGCGATGCGAAAGAATGAGAATTAATTTAGGGTTGTGTAGAATATTATTAGAGGTTTTGTTTTCCACAAGTAAAGGTTTCGGAGTTCTATAGTACTGAATTTATTGTTGGTTGTATAATATAACTAAGACCAAAGACAACATGAAGAGCAGAGCGGGAAATTAAAAATATAAAATACAAGGTTTGATGATAAAAAGGTATCGTGACATTTATTTAAACAATAGACTTCCTCTTACAAGCTTTCATGTTTATTCAAAACAAGCATAGATTGCTTATCTAGTTGTAACAATTGCGAAATATCGACAAAAGGCTTACGATTGTTGATATAACAAACAGGATTTACTGCTCGCTGGTCACGTTAAATTACAAAATGACGTTTATAATTAAAAGCTACTGTTCGTGTAGAAACTGAAAAGTATCTTTGTACTATCTAGTCAATTATGTGATCTTCGTTCATCTAATCCTACACTATTCTACTCAACAACTCCGATGTGAGAGAATATTTAAAGATTTCATTTTTATTCCTGACTTGCTTTACATAGAACGTTATTTAAAGTCAATAATGTATGCCAATAGAGTGCCTAAATACAAAAATTAATCATTCATTCATTCGTACAATAAAAATCAGTAAAACAAACAAAATGTGAGCGCTGTGAATGACTTTTATAGATATATTTACCGTCTGCTTCTCCGACACACGTGGCGCGTCACTCGGTCGCACCGGCACCTCACGGGCACGAAGTAACCCAGCTGAGGCAAAGGCCCTGGCTCCGTGGAGTCGCTCGAATCGCTCCACTCGGCTTGGCTGAATGGATCGAAGTCCAATGCCGACGGCATAACTTTTTTTTAGTGTTCTTCTTTTAATTATTTTTTCTTTTTCACGTATTAGCGCGTTTTTTGTGGTTTATTATCTGTGGTAATTGCCTTTTTTATTATTTTTTTTTAGTAAAAAGCAGTAAAACGTCGTAACGCGAGCGTCGCGGCGATTGAAATAACCTCAATTTATTTATTTTGGCGTGTAAACAAATGTTATCATGTTGAATTCGGGTGCGTTTCGCTACAATTAGGGACAAACGTTATAATCGATAAGCTGTTATGATAAGATTTGGTTAGATAATGTAATAGAAAGTATTTGAACGACAGTACAATTATTTTTAAATTTCAAATCGATTTAGTGAGTTTTTTTTTAAGTGCTTAATACGAGGTAGCAAATACGGATTCTAACATACTTCCGATATCAAATTGTGATAAGTCTGTTACCAAATATAGAAATATTTATATTTAGATCACATCTGGCAAAGTTACCGTGTGTCGGTTTGGTTTGAGCTCTTGTATATTTTTTAATTGCTATATGAATCTATAAACAGTTTACTAATATCTTTATAACGAACTTTTGTTATTGTAATGTAAAACATTGGACACACGCTGCGCCGAAATCCCAGTCATATTCCCACGGAGGCCCTGGACTGGATCCTGCTAGGAACTAGAAAACGTGACTGTTCAAA
>JAODUI010000010.1:3197187-3213664 GCA_027563995.1 Papilio gigon | reverse complement strand
CGCCGAAATCCCAGTCATATTCCCACGGAGGCCCTGGACTGGATCCTGCTAGGAACTAGAAAACGTGACTGTTCAAAACGAAGCGTATACAGTTGCGGCCGACCTGTTGATCGGGGTGACGCGACGACGACCAAGCGCAGAGCTCAGGACAGAGCGAGCTGACAGCGTACTTTGGCCGCCCTCTAGCCCACTCGGGATAGAGGATTTTAAGTTATGTGAAGTCAAAACATACCATATGTGCCTTTCGTATAGTATTGAGTTTTGCCACAGTATGGCATCATGACTTGCGTAATAAAATGAATGCTAGGTCTCCCAGTTCAAGCCTATTCTAACTCTAGACACGCGTCTTATCAGGAATAGTTCATTAGTCAACGCTTAAATATACGACGAGGAACGATTTGCCCCTGACTAAATGCATACGACGCACTGGGAGCTTTGCATTGTAAATTAATTGCCCATCATCAAACATCAGAATGCAAACAAGAGTGTAGTTAGGGCACTTTATAACGCGGGACATTAAATATATTTACGTGATAGAAAAAATATGCTTTTCTTCCACATAAATTGTAAAAAACTGTTCAAACTTTTTTTTCTCCAGTATGCTGTCGAAAATCCAGTCTTTTATAATTTTTTGGTTAACATTATTTAATCTAGGCTGTGAATATATATTCTATATCTTATATAAATCTGGATGTAAATTTTACGAAAGTTTTGAGTTTACTCCAAACCCAAAACGAATGCCTTTTGTTTAGTCTTGCGAAGTTCTAAGTTACAAACTACTAATGATGATGACATTTAGGAATTATCATTGCTTGTTAATCTTTTTTTTTTAAATATATAGCGAACAATTTTTTTTGCACAATGTTGGCTCTGGTGTTTGTATCCTTTGCCCAAAAATTATCTGTCAAATCTGTGAGTTGGTATTGCAAACGTATGGGTAGAATTTGACCTAGAAATAACAAGCCCTATGATGTTGTAATGAAGTCTCACTGTTTAATTGAGTATACATAGATTTTCATTCGTATAAAAATACGTTAAAATATCCCACTAAGGTAAAAGGTAACCTCAAAAAACCTTGTATTCCGGTCTCCAACTTGATGATACACGCATTCGATAATTTTAGGGAAGATTCCTGTTTATTTTCCTTTTTACATCTCCCCGGTGACGCATAAACGCACCGGTGTTGATGTAATTATGAATGCTATATAAAAAAAAAACGTTGTCCGTGAGAAATTTGGGACGTTGCCCGTGACTAGGATAGATATAATAGTGGATAGCTGACTCGCTACAACATATTTTACAAGTTTCGTTGTGAAGCATAATTTTTATACAAAACAAAAAAAAAACTAAATTTAGAAACAAAACAAAATATTTTAACATTCGAAAGAAACGATCTTCTTACTACGATTAGTCTGCTTGAGCTCTCGTTATTTAATATAGATTAAAAAAAATAAGATTCAATCCAAAAATCGATATTTGCTAAACATGTATTCAAGCAAGATGTAGCTGCAGACATTCTAGTAATAAAACTATTTGGCCTATATCATAAATACCCTTCAGAGATCCCCTGTGGAAACGTGTTCAAATCTAACTACTAAAAATTGCTCGGCAGTTGAACCTAAACTCATGCCAACTTATTTGTATTCGTTATTCGTTTGTTTCGTCGGTTAGAAGCTGTTTTAAATAACTGACGCAAAAGGGTCTATACGACAGTTCCTTTTCCCTCCTTTTCTAGCCTTAGAGGTTAGGTTAGATACATTAAAAAAATAACCTAGTCTTACTTTTAGCACAAAACAAAAGAATTCAGTTATTTATATCAATTAAAAATTTCCAAATAATATTCTATATTACTCCTAGTTTAATAAATTTCGTATTTACAACATTTTTAAATAGTCTAGAGTTTTATTTCTAACAATTTAATAGTCATTTAACAACGTAAAAACTTTAAAAATAATTTAACTCTTTACGAATAAACAAACTTTATGACATAACAAATCGTGCATAGAATAACAATTTAATCAATTAAAAAAATAATTCCAACCTTAGTGTTTAAACCATAAAGTTATTTTTACCTAATCAATGAGTTAAGAAATTGTTACGTGTAGACGGTTGCATCATCGCTTTCTGTAAACAGACAAAATCTTTATTAGCGACGCACGCGTGATCAAAGACTATTTGACCGTTACACCTCGTTTCGATTCAACGTCGAAGTGAAGTAAACTGCGGAATGTACTCAAAGTATGGCGGCCATGTTTTTTAAATTCTCCGGCCTGGTTACTGGACTTTTAAGCCAATGTCGGCCATTACTGCTTTTCACAATTTCGGATATTTTATTATAATCATTAGATAAAGTGATGTGGTATTATTATATAATGGAAAGCTAATGTTATTTATTTATTTAGAAAAATATTATTTTTCCGAAATATTCAAGATATTTTGAAAATTAATATGTGTTAAATTGTTTGGTTTTAGTTGGACAGGATAAACTTGATAGCATAGTAACGATAAACATTGCCTTTGAAGTGGCCGTCAGTCGAGGAAGCTGCAATCTGTGGCATCATATAATTAAATTCCGAACACAACGTACAGAAAGCAAGATGCACGTTGTGATACATTTTAAGTGGGAGAAGAAACAAGTATATGTTTGGAAAATGAAAACTTATATTATAATAGAATTTACACAAACAAACGACTGATTAGTTGACCATAGAAAATCTTGCAACATGTAGTTCTAATAACATTAACCGAATTGCATTTTGTATGTTGCCAGGTTTATTCTGTTGCAACATAAATACAAAAATAATTTTGTCCTTTTCATTCTCTATAACAAGACAGAGACAACAATATGTTTTTGTAAATAAATGTTACTAACAGTTAAAAGACAGCTAGCAACACTTTTTTTTTAAGACGGGAGCATATAAGCGGAGAGATCGTAAAGTTCATCATCGACAAATACAGACAGCCACAGTTTTTAAATTCAATAACAACATTATGTAATTAAATAAATATTTTTTAAAGTAGTTTAAAGCAGAAAGGGAAAAAAATGGCGCATTAAGCTTAATGGATTCTTCATTAAATTAATTGAGATAAATTATTGTCACAGAGTAATGCACCGTAAAATGCAATAAGCAAACAATGACGCCTTGGTTATGCGGGAAAGGTTTATGACATACTGTGGCATTTATTAATTATATTCGACTTGCATCGGTTAAATGTCTGATGTACGTGTAAGATATCATTTTAAAGGCTGAGTGGTTGGCGTCAGTTTTTATACAGATTTTTTTCAATTCCTTATTTTTATAGCACAAGATAGCTTTATACATATATTTGTTAGTAAACAACATCTGTACGAACCATTCATATACTGTCGTATACTTATTTATTCGTGTCATGTCTAATGACACCATCCACACAAATGAAACATCAGTCTTTGTCAGACATTTGTAAGCGGCATTTGTTATTGAAGTCTCCGAGAGTTAAAAGTAATGTAAAGATGGTCTCGAATATTGTTAGGTTATTTAAATACAAACACTTTAAAGGATTAATATTAATTCCATAGACATAAGCACGATTTAAACTCGTAAAGTACAATGTGTCTGTAATATAATAATATCAATCATTATGGCAATAGAGGCATGTCAAACGCCATGGCGGCCATCTTGTTATTTTACCATATTTAGTTATTTTGTAAAAATCTTGATATAAAATAAAATAATAGTGTAAAATAAGAGTAGCTAAATGTTTTACTGTTATTTTATTGTTTGTTTATGGTTTATTGTTTTAATTGTAATCCAGTTTAAATCAGTAATATTAGACGTCAATTATCCGTTCCTCTGATAGATCTTGTGAAACAGATGAACGGACTGTTCGAGTTTTTTTTTATTAAAACGTTATACGCAAGGCCATCTCGTCTGGCGGGACTGCCGCTTGTCTACGGCCAACTATTTTATTTGGGTCAATTATTATTTTAAAGTATGGTTTTCATTGATATATTATTAATAAACATGAAATAAATAAACATAAGTTTTTCTTGCTTCTTTAGTTTATAAAGTTCATCGAAAATTATGACATTGTTCAATCGCTTTTGAGTTAGATTTTCTTCAAACATAATTACATACAACCGTATGTTCTTACAGCCAATAGAGATAACAACATCTTTTAATTAGATTATTATCTATTTATAAATATTTGCCATTGTTAAAATTGTTTTGTTTTAACTGTTATATCATGTAGACAGAGTTAAAAGCGTTAGTCTAAACAACTCTAAAACTAATCTATTTACGTGAACGCTGTAAATCTTTTTGTTTGTGTAGCCGGGCCGCATATGGCCGATACAATAAGAATCCAAGCCTTTTTGCCTGTTAAAGTCAATTATACATTTTCGTGGAACGATGTCGGTTCCTTTAAATTCCTCTCTAACAATACTAACGATTTAGTTTTTCATACTAATATTATAAATAAATACTTAAACTGTGATACTGATAACAGTAGAAGTGAATCACTGAATTGTGTCGTTAAATTTATTAATATACAAATAATTGTGATAAAGAAAAAAAATATTTCTTGATACAAATTTTCATCACCCATTTTAGTGAATCATCATCATCATCAACAGTCTTGTCATCCCACTGCTAGGCGTAAGCTTTCCCCAATGACATACATGGGTGGATAAATTTAATAAAATCCTTTGTTACTACGAGCCTATGTAATAACAGAAATCTCTATTCAAATTCAAGTAACTGGCAATGCTAGTACTCACAATACTATAAACATATACTATATTTGATTTTAGAATAGTGATCGTTATCATCGTCCACCCCAATTGAGATAAATGACGGCATTTTATAGTTAATTCTGCTCTTGCAGTGACAAATTCATAAATAACTGTGTTCATTGTCGCAGCCCGCATGACGGCACGTTAATTAAAATTCTCGTCCATCACGCTCGTTGTCCGTCGGCTGGGTGACGGTGCCCCATTCAGAGGTAACATTTCTGTAATCACAAATAGATCTTTACGATGTCCGATGTTGTACGAGTCCATGTAATGCAGTAGTAGTGAACAATTTTAATATTTTATATACCAACGAAAATATATCCTATATTTCTGCTAAAAATAACTGGATTAATGTGCGAAGTAATTCTAAGCTGTGTGAAGTCAACCAACACTGGGCCAGCGTGCTTGACTCCATAGTCAACCACGCAGGCCCAGTGTTGGTTGACTTAGGCCATCCTAATCACCCCTGATAATAGGGCAGGCTCCGAGCCCCACAGTAGGGACGTGTAGTTAGCTGATGGAATAAAATTACATACAACATTGTTCGTATATTTGACGTCACTTAACACTTTTGGTGCATGTTTACTCATTCCGGCTCAATTTTCTCACGGTATAATCCAATCTTACAACAATAATTGTAAACCTTACTCCCTTGTGTTACGATTGCTTTTCGAATGATGTATCCACAAAAATACCACAATACCCATAGGTGGAGTCACTCCGGTAATGGAGGTATTGTAATCCAAAATAAACATCAAGAATAATACTTTAAGCTGAATGAAAACCATAAAATCTATACTCAGTCAAGGCATTATTGAATTGACTGATTGAGGATATTTTATAATGGTATAATAAGTCATCAGTGAAAACATATTGAAACAAAAAAAGTAACAAGAGTGACGCAGCGAATCGAATTGTGTCTAGATTTTGAAAATACATTTAAATTAATTTTATTCGAATCGTAAATATATGTATGACTAAATCATCATTGTATAAAATATAGCAAATAAACCGGAGATGTCGATGTATTGTATGTACGATACATAACAAGGGTGAGAATTCAGATATGACCTCTGATTGAGATATATTGAGTACATACTGTGTCGTCACTACGTAGTTGATAATAAAATAAAGTACTAACAAATAAAGCAAGTACAAATTTAATATTAATTAGCAGTACAGCTGATATCGCTTGAATGGCACAATATAGACCGACTGATGCTTTCAGACGCAAGCAATTAATGCTTCTATACCTACACTATGCTAACGTTAATGGGGCCAGTTGAGAGTAAATGTACGTGTGTGTTGAATGTCCATTGTTTTATATTAACCGACTTTAAAATTGTTGTATTGTTCAAATGCTTGCATCCGAAAGACTGTACAGATGTGGTGAGAAATTATTTTCCTTCGGGAAAACTCGGATTTTTATCAAAATACGATGACACCTTAACTATCAATGAATTTGTCGTATTAAATGAGTGATATTTTTATGTCCATTATTATGGAACTTTATTGTTTAGTATCAAATGTAAAAATGAATAATGTCATTCTCTAATATGGGTACTGAAACTATTTAAGAGAGCACGATAAATACGAACTTTTCGGAAACATTACGAAGGACCATCTTTTCTTACTATATTTGTACTGACATGAATATAGGAAACAAAACATAGTCAATGTTTATAAAGCTATTTATTACAAAAAAGAAAAAATCATATTCCAATTTCAAACAATAGACGATGACTATTTTTTTTAATATTCAAATTTAGAACGAATGGTAAGAAACGTTAATAAGCGTTAAAGTCACAAGGGAAGTGTATTTCACTCGGAAAGACTCTTCGCGCCAATGGCCGCAAAAACTAATCGAAATGAGAGCAGCCAGCCCGTCTGTCCGTGCATAAAATATAAGCTTGTACTTAAATATGGCGGCGTCATTTTGTAAACTACGTTAATTTTAAGTCCTACTAGGAATGTCAGTGCTTGACCGCTATCCAGCTTAATATACGCTATATTATATACGCTAGCTTAACAAATGCCTATTCACTCTACTCTTAAAGGCTCCGAGGTCTTATTTGGAAAAACTGACGCCGGCAATTTGTTCCAATTCTTTGCAGTACGCAAGGAACGAAGCCTCGAATCGCTTCGCTCTAATTCAAACACAGTTCAAAATGTAACATTTGATTATTTGACAGTTCTAGAAGAACTGTCAAATCATAAAACATATCATGAAAAACGTTACCATTTAAATAATAATAAACACATAGATTTAATATCATTAGACTTGTTCATTTTATCAAAGGAAAAAAAAAACGTTTGTTGTGTTATCTTCATTTATTAAATATAATTTCTAAAGTTCACATTTTGGTAAACTACTACACATACTTCGTAAACTAGTGAGATGATAAATTAACGATATTTGTAATACGACGGTGACTTATACATAAAAAAAGCTGCAGTTATTTGCGCGGCGCGAGAGCCGAGCTCCAACTATCCTATTATGTCTGCGGGATTTAAATGCCTATTCTATGGATACTAAAAAAGTTCATATCGCCTTTATATTGTCATTTTTATACTGTTATTTTTATATTATCTAACAAAAGAATTAATACAAAAAAAAGAAGTACGGTCTGTGATATTTTCAGGTCGCGCAACTAACAAGAAAGGAAACCCGGTAACAGATTATTTTACTAATATAATAAATACGAAGGCTTCAGATGAAATTTGGTACAGATGTAGAAAATTATATTAAAGGACATATAGGCAACAATTTTGTTTTAATTACCGCGTCGACGGATATGCGGACGACTGAAATACTGTAGACTTGTACAGCTATCTCTCTTCTTCTTGCCAATGTTACATCTCCCGTCTCTATCGTGTAACGAAATGCGTAAACTTAACGGGTATTAGAAATTTTAGGTCATTTCTCTAAAACAATTGAACCATATCCCTATTACGCAGTAATAGAAGCCAGTAATATTACGACCTAAAATAGTTGACCGCTATTGCTCTGGAGCTTAAATAGATTGCAACATACTGGTAACAAATATATTTATAAATTACACGAAACAGAACCACTTCCTACACAACCGTACTCTTTGGTACAGATCGCATGAAATATTAAAAAAAAACATTTTTTTTTATTTATAAAAAATAAAACTGGCATGCAATCATTTGTCATTTTGACAGCCAATATTTAATTACGTCCATTTATTTTTTTTCGGTCTACGCTCTAAATTTCAAGAACGAAAAGTTACAAGATTGATACGTGTCTCCATATACAATAAGCACTTCGAAGTTCCTGGATTTAGTGAATTCTATATTAGTTTGTCGTCTGAGTTGATATGTTGCACATGGTTTCAACTTGTTGCGAGGTATAATTGGTCGACCCATATTCGCTCGACGTGGCGTAACTTCGGATAGTCACTAATATGACAGATTTAATGGGCAGATAGAATTTTTTTTTTCATTCCATGCATAAAATAGTTGTACTTTGGATGTTATCTGTCTTCATCTGTCCACAACTGGACATATGTCCAAGTTCTCAATATACAACAACACTTTATAAACGCCGTAAAATAAGACTACTTACGCAAACAACTGAATTATCATCTCATTTATAACATTAAGCCCACTCCCTTTCTGCAGACTCAATAGAATATTAGCAAACAATTTTTTTCTTCTTTCTTTTACCACTCCAAGTAAGCTCCATGCTAGGATATGGTCCACGACATTAATCGAATGGTGGCATAACTGTCGACGTGGTCCGAAATCCGCACACTTAACCATTAGGCTATTGGCGCGATTATAAGTACTCTATTGGAGTTAAAATACTAAAAAAAATCGTCGTAATTTCTTCTCGACAAGCGATTTACATTCGGAATAGGATGGGGGCATTGTCGTCAAACGAGGGTCGCTTAAGGTGACCCGGTTTAACTCAAATATACGATTCTCGACGCCCGTACTCTCCAATTTATTGTTGTCCGACCAAGTGTGATGTGGAACAATTGAGACGAACGCGATGTTTTACAACCTTTTATTTAGCTTCACCGTGTAATCAAATCTTGCTAGTTAAATTAGATCCACTTTTCAATTTCCGATTGAGTTTAAATTTTGCACACATGTATAAATCGGATGACAATGCAATATTATTGTGACATAGAGCTGATCGCATGACGGAGCTGGAAGATGGCCATAGGAACATTGTAATTAAACGACGCAACCCCATCGAGTTTGGGTCTGTTTAATTGGTCATGACAAGTACATTGGTAAGAAAAGCTTTTTTCAAAAAAAAATTTTTTTTTTCTTCAATTTTATTCTGTTAAGTGTTTCCAAAGCTTACATAATTAACACGATCTTCTAAGATGGCCCTTTTCTAGAAGATACGACGTATAAATTATGTCAAGCCCGACACAAACGTCATGTCGGTTCTCCGACATAACTTCTATAACTAGGTTTATCACCGACGTTCAAACTGTGTACAATAAACGTTTGTATTTACTGACTCACATCTATATGACATTGTATTTCGAACTAGGAAAGTTTTTAACTGCTACAATTATCTATTTCAAAAGTATTAAATACTTTCAATGACGTCATATCTTGTATTATAAGTGAAGTAATAAAAAGCAATTTAAAATCACCCTGATAGAAACTAAATATATCATCATTATCATCATCAACAGCCCCTGTCTGCCCACTGTTGGACACAGGCCTTTCCCAATGCCTTCCACAGTATGCGGTCCTCCGCTTTCCGCACTTCCTGCCGTCCGCACAACTCGTCGGTCCGCCTGAACTAAATATATACTAATTGTAAATGTTTCATAAAATATGTTGGCTTGTTAAATAAAATAAATAAATGAATAATTTCTTTATAACAGAAGAGGATCACTAAGGTGGTCGACTACGCCCATGGACATCCGGAACACTAGAGCAGCAGATGCGTTGCCGGCCTTTGACAAAGAGACACGCTTGCTTCTCGAATCGTATTCGTTTGTAAATACGGGTTACCGATACGAGGACAGACCGAACTAAATAGACTAGTTTTTATAGTAGTTAGTAAATTTATATTTAATTTACAATCTCAAGATAGTTTAAATAATTTATTTATCTTGAAATAACACTTTTTTTTGTTAACTCATTTTATCTAAATACTTTAACACTTAATACAAAAATCAATTAAATCACCAAACAATCGAAGTTGTTTGTTGGCGAATTGAGCAATCTCAGTTCATTAAAAAAAAGTAACAACCATTTATACCTATATATCTTAAACTTTTAAGTTTAAGCTTTATTAATGCCATTTAATAGAATTTTAGATTGTAAAGAAAACAATGAGAAAATAAGATTATAATATCTCCGCCATCTTGAATTATTTTAAGAGTACATTAATCGATTGTATCATATTTCACGAAAAAAATTCGTACTTACGTACCGACGCGTCCGGGCGCGGTGTTCCGACTCATAGCTATAGTCGCTTGAACGTTTCATTCGTATTGAGTACGACGCGGGCACGAAGCCACAAGGATACAGATTTCAAATACGTTTGTGAGAGAAAAATTGGTTAGTGGTCAGAGCAGGTTGATTACTTTATACTATTATCCCGGTTTTTGTGCTCCTAATTCATCAATTTGTGAGAATGAGTTTGTTTACAAGGATTTTTTTTTTAAGTAGCACACCGCAATCGTTTGCGATTGTACATTGGACGATTGTATCACATTTCACGATATAAATTCGTAAATACTCAATACTCAGAACCACTTCAAGTAATTTTCCTCGAGTTTTAAATTACAATAATCCCTATCTATACCACTAAGCATCAAATTGCTCGGCTCTCAATAATTTCCATTTTCCTTTTTCAAACGTTTCTATATCCACGAGTGTAATCTACGGAACGAAAAAAAAATAATAGGGTTTCTTTATTTGTGTATAATATATGTTTACATTTATTTATATCGCACATTTTTTTAATTAATACTTTAGAAGAATTTTGTTGATCTACTAAATTAATTTCGAAAACACCAATTAAGCTCTAAGTTTGTTCTAGGATATAGTTTACGACGATAGATGGCGGGATTCGAACTCTCGACAATGTGATCGGAATTGCCTACCCTTAAACATGCTGCTATTGGGGCTTCAAACTATTAATAAATTAATATTTGTATTTAGGTAAGCTTTTTTACAGTACTTAGTACTAAGTGTGAATAGGCACTTAATAAACTATCGCGTAACATCTTTCCACCGACAATTGACATCAGGGGAGACTGTGTGTGTGTGTGTCGGGGGTTAATTTAGTCATAAAAAATAATCTAACGGTAACAAGTCGATATATCAGAAAACAAAGGCCTCGAGAATAAATAAAAAAATAAAGAATAATTTCATCTGCGTTCCTTTACGTGTTATTATTTAATCAAAGTGATTTATTGCATCCTTTTTACGCTGTCAACATTTTCATTATAATGTTGGCAACACTGTATGTTTTTGATTTGTTAGCGTTGTTATGTTTGTTGTAGAAATATTTATTAACGTTTTGGTCTGCACTGATATATTTCATCGGAAAAAATAATTGGTAACACAGTTCACTGGGCTTACTAATATTAGAAATAAAGTTGACCCATTTTCAATGGGAATACATTTTGGCGAGATACCGGCAGCCAAAAAAATGAATTCGTGAAAAACATAACCCAAAACAAAGGAAAAAATTAAACAAAATCAATTTGCAGTATATTTTTTGTAACAAATGACGATGTCCTAAACGTAATTTTTTACGAGTATAGTTTATTTTCTTGGGAAAAATAAACAGCTGTTGTGTAAAATTATAGCGACTAAAGAGTGCAGGAAAGATGTCACGGGTGTGTAAGAGCGGGTAGGGGAATTAATAAACTTAAAGCCAGACGTTTTCAAAAAATCTTACCATCTAAAAGATAGGTTATGCGAAAGTTATTAGACTTAGTCTTATGTCCAACATGAGGCAGACATATTAAAAATGTAACAGTGGGTGTCAACGAACTCTCAAGGATACGAATTTCACGAATTAAAAAGTTTTACACCACTAACACTATGACGTCAGAACGTTGCCTGCGAGCATTTACTTCTTTTCGTCTAATAATACATAACATATCTGCGACGCAAAATTATTTATCTCATAGCATCTTTTGTTTTGCCGCCTACATGATTTTAATTGAAGGGAAGGGGACATTAAAAAAAAAAACGTTATATTTATTTTTAGTTTATTACAGTTCAGCCAGTTCTAGATACTTTGTCAGTACTTTTTTATTCTTATTATTTATAGAATAATACCATTTGCTTGTTGCCGAGAATTGTATCGTTCTGTTCGGAAAAATAATACGATAAAAGTTATTGTTTTTATGCAGAGGTAAGAAAATCTATTAGTTCTTAATGCCTGCCTTGTTTACATCCGTGACAATGATCACTCAAAAACAAAGGGTATACAATGAGTTAATTCTCATAGATTAATTTAGTTATAGGAAAGTAAGCCGTGTGGCCGTGTGATAAGATCGCAATTCATTAGTTGAAGTCACTTAGCTTCCCTTAAAGGAACACAATTATCTTGTGTGCAGTTGTCATTAACAAGATCCGCCTGCAAAATATTTTCACATACGAATCCGTTCTCGTACAGGTCAACGATTTACACGTCTAAAAATATAATTTTCTCTGAAGTTTAGCACACTGGACAACACATTTTTACTTTTATTTTAATTTCGTGCCACGTAATTTATAACGTACCGGTACTTTTTTAATAATCGTATTTACATTGGAGTAATTAATTTTGTTTTTTTTTTACATAAAATTACTTTTATTTTTAATTTATTCACTTTCACTTTCAGTTTGATGTTGACATTGGCTCTAAAATCGTTTCACTTTTAATTAAATTTAAAAAAAAACATGTTCGATTTTCGAAAAGCGCAAATTTTCGACTTGTATGCGTCAGTCCGCGCGCGTCGACGCGTCGCTGCGGCCGCGTCGACGTTGACTGGACGCCGCTTCGGCCGTCTGCCAAAGAATCCAAGACTGAAAAGTTATATTTATGTGGATATGACTGTTTATTCACCGGTGTGACAAAAACTTCTAAATTTACATTTTACAAGGACTCCATTACACCGAATTTTATCACTATCATTATCATTAACAATAACTATTAATATCTTAAAGTGTCAAATTTAAGACATGAAAAAAAAATTAAAAGGTTCTTTAATGGGCTCTTGGCTTAAAAGAAATCTTACCTTTAACTTTGAATACTATGCTAACAGAAAAGCTATCCACTTATAGGTGTTTCGAAACAAAAGATATTACCATAGTTGCTCACAGTCTGCATATGTTGCATATCCGTCTAAGAACATCGATTGCATTGCCGTGCATAGAGTATGCGTCAAAAATATAACGGCATCGTCTGGCCGGGGCGCCTACCAACTTTGAGTAATAAAGATAAATTAAGAACGCATCAAACATATGTATCAGTATGGTATAAACTTACGTCTAACATAACTATAGGAATAATTCAAAAAGATTTAAACAAATAGAGCCGATGAAAGTTTGTAAAATTTAGTAGTAATAATTTTGACTTTAGTAGTAATTTTGACATTTATGTGAGAAGACGAAAAAACCGTTATAATATTAAATAAATAAAAATATACATTAAGATAAACAATTTCAATCATTGAACGACCAGTTTGAATAAAATACCGCATAAAACTTTTACAGAAAAAAACCGACCAATAAAAACGTTGGCGATCTCTGCAATGATAGCCGCATACCTGCACTCGAGTGTAGTCTTTAAAGACATTAAATTGCTTTTAAATAGTTACGAAATTTCTCTGACATTGACATGAAGTGGGATGGACGAATGTAGGTCAGTTGATGACCCACGTTATACTGAGGTTACCTAGATTGACATTTGAAACGATAAAAAAGGTGCGCTAGTATATCTCGCTGCGTCATGTTAGAATTTAAAATTAGTTATTAAAAATCTACATGTGTCACCAAGGAGGTTTTTATGGGTCAAATCTCACGTAGCCCTGCCTTCGCGCTGATAGGACATCCTTGAAAGAGTTCCTCCTCCCCCGACACCAATGAAATGGGTTCATATACATTCTTATTTAAAGATTTATATAACAGCTTTTGTAATTTATCTAACACACGTTAATTCTTCTAATAATTTGTAATTTATTAATAAAACATTTTAAATTCGAAATTTGAAACTTAACGTCCGATAGTTTCCTCATAGAACGGGATTGTAAACATTTAAAAAGCAGAGAAAACAGACCAATTACACGCTCGTAAAATGGTAGAGTTCGTTTAAAATTGTTGCACACAACTACAGATAATTGTATTGGTTTATTGTGCTTTAACTTACTATGTTATTATTTTTATTTACTTATAGAGAGTTGAGATTAATTCCCGTTATGTTTATGAATTATTATCAGATATATTACGTGATTCGTTGTACCGGAATATTTGTGAAAGACAAAGCGAAACATAGATCAAATGAATCAATCTCCATAAACTCTATCCATTATTTCTGGCAACACTCCAATTGAATTATAATAGATTAGTACAACCTAGATGTTCATGTTTTCTTTTATAAAAAAAATATAATAATAGTTAGGAAAAAAAAACAAAAGATAGCTTTTAATTATAAGAAATAATAATGTGGTGTGTGAAGTCAACTCGACCGCGAAATAATGCCAATCCCAATCACCCTGAAGAGACCCAGATGGGCTCGAAACTAGTCGGTACCGACACCGGATGAATAAGAATGTTAGCTGTTTTATTTTTAATCTATACTAAAACATCTGGATATTATCATCATCATCAACATACCCTTTTCCTTATGGAGGGTCGGCACAGTATGTATTCTTCGAAATATCTCTGCTTCTGAATTCGCACTTTACACATGTCCTCTTTCACACAATCCACACCTTCTTCGCTTTTCTACCTTTATAGCCATCAGTATTTAATCTTGTCACATCCTTGTTTATGTGCTCGATATTATCATTTGTCATCATCATCATCAGCAACAGCCCTTGTCTGCCCACTGTTGGACATATTCCTTTCCCAATGCCTTCCACAGTATGCGGTCCTCCGCCTTTCGCATCTAACGATCATCATCGATATTTTAAAATTATTTACGTGGTTAATGTAATTTGACAAAGCTACTGGTAGCTATATTAACAAGTTGGAGTTGTTCCAAAGTTTAATACTACAAGTTTCAACGCTCCGGCGAATATTGCCCTCCCGCGCGCGGCAGGAAGTATCGCGGCTACATTTAATATCCTGGCAATAATAACACTACCAATAGAGCTGGCCAACTAATTTATCGATAAAATATAATAAGTTCTTTTCTGTGTTTAAATAAAATGGGTTTAAAATACATGTAGGTAATTAATTAAAAATATATCATCGTCAACTTAATATTGAATTCTTAATTTTACTCAATTAATTCTTTATCAACCGTCATATTTAATTAACCCCCTTCGTACTTATATTCTCTTTGACACAATCCATCCATAGCTTCAGTCTACGTTGTGTATTATCTTATTGTTTATGCATTTTTTTTTATTTGTTAGCATAGAGATTTGTAGGTTGTAGTATATCAATATGTAATGATTTTTTTTACTTGGATATTGTAATAAATATATATTTTAATATGTAACAGAAAAAATACTGTAATAATTTATCATACTGTTAAAAATTAGTTGAATGATAAGGTAGGCTCCGAGCATCTTAATGGACGCGTAAAGTGTTTTGATGATGATGGTGAAAAAATAGTTACATTGCCTTTGCTAGTTTTTAATTAATCGATAACGATGAAGTTAAGTGCATCACTATCATGTGACGTGTGATAGCTTTGTTCCTACTTTTATCGATGTGGTGTTGAACTTACGACGTTTCTAAGCTTCCTTAGCAGCTGGGCGCCTACTCGATTGTGGTTACGTCACCTTTTACGTTCAAAGTCATGAGACATTGAGAACAAGTTATAATTATTGTACAGAGTCAATTGAAACTGACAAAGTGAAATAGTTTAAATTAATCTTGTAATGTCGCTCTCTCTCTCTCTCTCTCTCTCTCTCTCTTCCTGGCTTAATTGTCAGTGGTGGGGTCAGCCTTACGTATTCGTCCTCACTTCGCTCTATCATCGACATCTTGGTCCGAGACTTGGCAGGCACTCATGTCTCTGAGTACTACATCTTTCCATCTCGTCTTGCCTCTGGTTCGGCGACCGGGCAGGGAAAGATGCAGTGCCAGATTAATATTGTAATGTCGCTGGTGTTTTGATTTCTATAGGTTTTAATATATCCATTCTTACTAATATTGTAAATGTAATGGTTTGAATTGATGGATTAATATATGTAAACTGCAGAACAGTTTAACGAATCTGGATGAAATTTGGATGAGAGATAGATTAAAGTCTGTAATAGCACAAAGACTGTTTTCCATACATAACTTACTTTTTTTTATATAAAGACGTGATGTTGGTATAATTTCAACAATTACTGTATTTTTATGCGAACCATTATTTCGGTAATTGAATTAATTTTGATGCATATTTGGGATATATTTATATATATTTGGGATTCAAATCTATCCGCACAGTGATCTTTACAACGACCGAACCCAATCATGAAGGACGCAAAAAATAAAATATTTAAACAAAGTCAGGAGTAGGCTCGGTCCGTCTGGGAAACT
>JAODUI010000010.1:3150600-3161242 GCA_027563995.1 Papilio gigon | reverse complement strand
ACACTGGGCCAGCGTGGTTGACTATGGCCTAGTCACCCATAATAACAGGGTAGGCTCTGTGCTGCTCGGTGGGGACGTGTAGTGAGCTGATAATATTGAAATTAATTGAAAGGTCACGACAATCAAAACCTATTATCACATAGTCTAGACGAAGTCTGTAATCGAATTCAATAGAAATGAGAAATTATATCAAACATATCTAATCAATTCTACATTTATAAGAATATAATAGATTTATTAAGAAAACATAATTTTGTATAAGTTTTCAAAATAAATACACAGGAAATAACTGATAGCCACATGTACATAGCATTTCTCATATCTATTGAATTCGACTACGTTCTTATGTTTTAAAGCGCCATCTGTTGTCAGACGAGAATACTACTCTGTCACCTATAATTTGTCAGTTATATCAAAGGATTAATATAAAATCAGTTGTGTATAAAATTCTTGAAATATTTTAGCGACGCGGAACATCACACGCAAAACACGATAGTAAGGACGAGTAGGTAGGGGGCGGGAGGGGGAGGGGGTAATGGGCCTCTGCGCAGCTGAATCGCCAAAATGAAAAGTTTCTGCAATAAATTATACTAAGTCTTTTTATTAATAACTTTCAAATACACTCTACCTTGGTACACAATTTTACCAACACCTACAACATCCCACCATCCTTGGTCCTCTTTGGTAATATTTGGTACAACAAACTCACACGAGTTCTTATCACCGGTACCGCTAAAGTAACGATCACCCATCGAACCTCGCAGTTCACAAGATTCCAGATGTTTTATAGTATAGGCGAATTTTAAAGTAAAATTGCTTCCTTCGATTAGTTTCGGAAAGGATGGTTCTACTGGTATTTTTTCTGTAAACAAAATACAAATTCAATTAATATTTGTATGAATAAAACGTATAGAAAAATTTATCAGGCACCTAATGATAGTTTCTCTGCGTACCCCTCTGGGTTATGGCGTGAGTTATGTTTGTTTACATTTTGAAAACATACGTATATCATTGAAAATAAAAGCATAAAAAATTTTTACTACATTACTACCTACTAAACTATTATCACATATATTTGTATCTGATTTCATTCGAACCACACTTTATTGTCGACTTGTATGAAAATAAGTTGCATTTCTAAAGTAAATCGATTTATTAAAAAAGAAATATTTTGAATATTTTCTTACCAATAATTTCGATACTGATGACTTGGAAAAATTCAATAGCATCATCAATAGAGTCTGTGATCATGCTCAGAACCCAATTCCCATGGTCGTCCTCCCCTAAGGGTCCCATCATAAAATCCATGACACCCATCTTCTTTAAATTATCATTAAAAATGTCATTAGTATTATTATATTTCGAGTTATTTACATTGAAGACTCGATAATTCGTATTAATTACTGTCTCATTAACTTTATAATTTGTACCAGTCTTGTACTTAGGTTGTAATTTGGGTAATTTAATGACGTCACCGTTCGGTTTATTTAAATAATACCGCGCTTTTTCACCGACTTCTGGTGCTGATATTATTATAATGTCGTTCAGCTTACAACTGATGAGAACTGAGGGTAGTTCGATTTTATTATCACCTGAAAAATTAAAAATAATAATTAGTTGCAGTGTTATTTTGTTAAGTTTATCTTGCACGCCGTGAGAGGCGCTACTGTCGCGGTATTTCTTTCAATATATAAAACCTATTTAAGTATAGAACATAATAAAAAAGAAAAAAATACACGTCAACAGTACAAAATCGTGTTACACTTTTTTGACTGCGTGGCGCTAGTGGGTTATAATTTAGTCCCTTCCTCCCTGTTCCCCGTCTAACCTCCAGAATTATCTCTCTACCGTCATCTCATTCGTCACACCCTTAAACATTGCACCCTTCACGTAATCTGTACAGGTTCCCTACAGCTGTAGCCATTCAAATTTATACATAAAAATCTCATTATTTAGAACCCACGAAGTAATTATTGCGCATCCTAACCACTGTACTTACCGAATGTATTGCAATGTTATTTACTGACTGGAAGGCGTTGACAAAGGACGCATTTTAAAACGTGATTTTAAATTTCAGGTGAAATTACGTTTTACAATGTAACGCTATCAAAATGATAAGGATGTAATGTTTTACACACTGGCATTAGTAAAAATACTGTTTATATTTATTTTAAATTCGAATTTATATATCAGACTTCATCATTATCAGCTCACTGTACGTCCCTACTGAGGTTCTTGGTCCCTACCCTATTATTAGGGGTGACTAGGCCACAGTCACGCTGGTCACGGTGCGTTCCTCCGGAGATCCCGGGGCTCTCACAACCGCACTTCAGGATGGCCACTGAGGGGGTTTTTGTGAGTCTCACATAACCCTGCCTTTCCTCTAGAAGGCAGGGTATCTTCTGAAGATTCCCCCCTCCCCCTCCCCCCGTTACCAAAAAAAGGCCACAGTCACGCTGGCCCAGTGCGTGTTAGTTGACTTCACATCTATCTTTGAATTAATACTGTATGTAATATTAATCCGGGGTACATGAAACATGGTTGTTATAACACGCGACTTATATACCAATGGGGTTATGTTGTGACTGATGGTTTATACACCATGTGTAATGTTAATACCTCATGCGGACATCAAGTGCGTTCTGGGAACGTGCGTTATCATTTGAATTATAAAAGGCCTATTGTCTTCTCTATCTTAAGTTTTCAAATAAAAAATCTAACTTAAATAATTAAATTTACCAAAGTAAACAAACTAAATTAAAAAATCCGATTAATACAACTGTTCAAGCGAATCGACTAATAAAGTCGATAAAGCAATGGAACAACAAACAAAACTTACCTTTATTTAGTTAACAATAAAAGCTATATTCGAATGAATTAAATGTTAGCGATATTAATCGATTACACTTACTATTGATTGTTGTACAGTCTGTCAAACTCGATAACAAATTTAGTATAAGCAGAAGTAATAACGGAGGCGGGTTCATGGCGCACGCGCAACAACACGACTGATAGTCGTCGTTCGATCCAACGGTCGACGTTCAAATATACGATTACTGTTTGAAAAATGTAACATAATTTCTATTTAATTACTTATTAGTCTTAATTGCATATTAAAATTGTTAACGGTAAATGACGTCACCCTCGTGTACCAATGCTGTCTTAGTTATAACAAAAAAATAAATAAAGGGGATAACGGAAAGTGATAAAATGAAAAGTGATGACATTATGAATTAAAAACGATCTTCAAAATTACAACAGCAGACAACTTAACTGGTTAAATTAACACTACAAATTGCCGAAATAAAAAAAAAATTAAGACGGATTCTAGATGTCAGGCAATCTCGTCGTATCAGTAAGATATTTGTTATCTTTTGTAAACAGTATTGAAATCGGTCACCAGTCTCATATCTACAAAGTGGAGATATCATAAGTATAATTCTCACTTAAAACGATAGGGCTAGTATACACGGACTGGCATAAGCGAGCAGCACCGGTCGCCATACACGAACTGCAGGTTAGAAAATTACAGACGTTACAAGGCGTCTTAAAACAGTCAACGTATGTCTTTTAGGCTCATTTTCCACTGTTGTGTATTTAAAATGAAACAAACAAATGAAAACGTGAAAACTTTAATAATAAATCAACAATGGGGATTACAAGAATTTCAAACTATTAATATCACAATAGGGGTGCATAAATATTTTTAACACGTGATTAAAATAAGTAAGAATTAAGCCGACATGGGCGTGTTTTTCTCTGGAACAGTTTGTTCGCTGGCAGCCTTCCTCGTGAAACTGCGTCTGAAGCTCTCCCTGAAGGTGGACGCTTTAGCGTACGTCCACTTCCTGTTCCTCTTGGGACCGACCAGGATGCCGATGATGATGAGCGACAACCCGATCACGATGATGAAGATCCACGAGAATGGGAAACGATCTGTAAATAACGGGTTTATTGAGAGATACCAGTCTCGAAATCCTAACCAAAAGTTGCTTAAGTCAGTGAAGTTTATAGGTTTATTTTAAAATCAAAGTAAGGTCACAGTCGTCCTTATGAAATAAAATAAAAAAAAAAATGTGAATTTACATAACATATCTGGTTACGCATTTTCCCAATTATTTGGCGTCGGTCTACCTCATCCTAGTTCTCCAGACATCACGAATTATGGAGGCTTCTTCGTCGAGATTTGTTTTTTTCAGATCCTTTTACATAACGTAATTACCAAGGTTACGGTGACCAAATTGGTAAGGGTCCCAACCTACCTATTTTTTAAGAATATGGCAATGTATATAAACTTACAAATAACAATGGTGTTGTCATCATCGTCGGATTCGGGCATTTCCAACGAGTGGTTGGTCTGCTTCGAGAACTCGAACGACATGCCCTGCACGCGCGCGGCCACCGTCCACGGGTGCCGCTCCAGCACCGAGGGGTTGGGGATGCGGATCTCACATCTACCCACAGTCAGCAGGCTGTCGCTTCTGTAGCCGGTAGGAAGGTTGTCCGTTGTGAAGCCTGGAATATGAATTATTACGACTTTTATTTATATTTACGACGGTTTTGTACTGAAGGGTAAATTTTTAAACATTTTTTAACTTTTCGAAATTGCTTAGATTTATTCGTTATGAAAACTTCAAGTTTGGATATTCTTTTTAGTGACTGGCAATTTCGTAAAATATCACTGATCATTTAAGCGTTCTTGTTAATGGTTTAATGTAAAAGTTTAGTGAGTATTTTTCATAGTCTCCTCACCGTGTCCGTCGATGCGGACGAATCTGCAGTAGTCCAGCGCGCGGTCGTCGTACACGCGCGCGGTCACAATGAGCGCGCCTTTCTCCATCCTCTGCTCCGCCACCAGCGTGTCTGAAAATTCGTTTAATTTCGTAACTTAACAAAAGCTAACTAATAGTTGCCACCAGATGTCGTTATTATCAATCTTTAAATAAAGTTACGATTCCGGTGATTTGGTCCTGTTAAAGATGATCTAGTGTCAACTATAATTATTTACCTTGCACGTTTAATGCGAACTGTGCGGTCTGCTCGGCCTGCTGGTGGTCGAGGAAGCCGACGTGGCAGCTCCAGCGACCGCTGTCGCTCGGCAGCAGGTTCGAGAAGCGAATCGAACATTCGCCAGCATCGAAGCCCGCGCCCGCGTACTCGATAGCTCCTGACGACTCTCCTGTAAATAAACCAATCCATTATCATTGACACCAATAAATAAAACTTTCGTAAAGTTTCGGTGTTTACACGGTGTTTAGAGCTGGCATACTGCATTTTCAAAGAATTCTATCTATGATACAATTGGTATTTACAAAAATGTAAGGAAGTTGTTTATGTCAGTTGGCTTTTGTTCCTACTTACCGGGACTGATAGAGAATGTGGTTCCATTGCGCGCTCTGAAGTAACAGTACCTGATGGGGGACTGCACCGAGCACGACATGGTTACAGTCTCGCCCACGAGTCCTGACACCGTCTCACTCTCAGCTTCCAGAACTGGTTCTGTAATTATACAAGTATATCTTAAATATTTTATTACAGAAGTTACCCAGGTGTGTGACAAATGATGATACATTCCCCGCATGGTAAAATATGTAGCTAATACATTTGTTCTCAAAGTGCCGGTTGATATATGTGACAAATCTCACCAGATCGTACACTGGCAGCGACTTCAGGGTCTCGCATCGCCCAGGGGCAGAGCGCCGCGAGGAATCCGTAATAATGATCAAAGTCGGTCTCCATGGCACATCGCCACAGACCCAGGTCACTGATCAGAGGGTCGGTGATTTGAATGCCGCACTCCAAACGGCGATCTCCAGATACAGAACTATAATACAAGTTAAATTGAGGTTAGAAGCTTGCTAACACCAGCAGGGCGAGTCTGTAGATTTTATTTACTGGGTTTATTTCTAAAGGGTATTGCTGTTATATCCTTGTAAACTCACCTAGCGCTGTTGCCATGGAAGGTATATCGTCCCTCACCAACTCCGGGCGTGGCGAGCAGGATACGGCCTGCAGGGTCACGGAACTTGCAAGATCGCAGGGTTTCCGTGCTTGCCACAGAGCACGTGAGTGTCACTGTCGGCTTGTTTGTACTCACTGATGTTGAGACCGCAGGTTTGGGATCTAAGAACATTTGCTTAAGTTAGTACAGTTAACAAAAGATGCATTCAAGAACGCGCAAATATCGCCAACAATTTTTTTTTATAAGCTGCTTTTTGCTGCTTTATTTTTATATATTTCCAGTAGAATGTAATAATTTAACTTATTGCATAGTTATAAATTCACAACCTTCATATAGTTTAGATTATCATTGGAAACATTCATTTAATCTTATCGAAAAGCAGGTCAATTGACTAAACAATTAATTTTGTTGGAATAGAATAATGGCTGTTCAAAACGCCCATTTCTTGATTGTGATTTTTTTTCAATTACTTTACCCATTTAAAAAGCCTTTACAGTTTTTTTCTAAGAGATTTTTATAAACAAATTAATTTAGATGTCAATAAAAATCATAGTTTACCCGCCCTCCTAATAGACACGTGTACATCATATTCGTCAGTTAGAACGCGTCCTTGCAGACCGATGGACATCTTCCAGTTACCAGCATGTTCACTGGACACTCTTGGCAACGTAACATTGCATCTTCCGAAGCCATCGAACACCGTGTTATGATTCGCGTCGACAAGTCTGCAGTAGACTGTGCTGTCAGGTCCCATGAGCTGGGCCACTGGCCTATCCAGGGTCCATGTGAAGTGTGTTTGCAGCGACGGATCGCTGTGACCTGGTACCGACAAATCTATTAGACGTTTTTAGTAATAAGTGAGTAAACAATAGTTCAATTCAATAGAGTTATGGATGCTACGGAATATGTAACAAGCGTGAATGTGTTGAAAACATCAATTTTGGACGAGTTATGACTGATTGCGCTCGCAAGTAAGCCAAAGCTGAACGATTGAAATGCCTGGATAGACATTAAGCGTAGGTTATCATGGATTATATCTACTTATAATTACGTTAGTATCTTTAATTATTGAAACGGTAGTTACCGTAAACGGTGACGCGAGCCCACGCCTTATAAATTGTTTTTACTCCATACGATATCTTCCAGAAACCGGAGTCACTTGTTGTGGCATTTCTTACAATGAAACCGCACGTGTCAACGTATCTCGAATCTCTTTCAACGTTAACACGCTCCTCGTCACGACCGTCTACCAGCTTACAAGTAGAATAGAAAGGTGTAGCATCTTCTAGACGTATGTAAATATCTTTACCTTCCATTATCGTTATCTCACTCGGCAAAGCATTTACTATTTCTGTAATTCAAAATTGTTCCTTTATCAAACATCTGATACTCGTAGTTTTAATCATAAACTCTACATGTATTAATTATTTTAATTATCAAATCGTTATCCTTATCTTAGACGTGACCCGATACACGTAAATCATAAAGATTATGTTAATGCATTCAATCCAGTTTCGAATAATAACAGCCATACCTTCTATAACGATTGTAAACGGCAACCTCCTTTCAATGATTTCGGTGCTGAATCGTGTTGCACGTGAGACGAGCATCCAGTCTCCGACCATGTCTTCTGACACAATATGGACTTTAACTCCGCAAGCTACATTGTAATCATTGATAGCCTCTATTCCGTATATCTGTAGATGTTCTATGTCGTGGCGTTCTCCACTTGGTGTTGTGATGTAACATTCGTTGCTATTCAAAAAATCGTATTCGGGGATCTTCACTTTGTGCGTTTCACCGACTTTTGTTACAAAATATCCAGCGTCCATGTCAATAATTCTTACATCTTCCATTTTATTTGTTGTTGTCTCTAAGATACCTTCGGTTGTGTAGAATTTTTCAGTTGTTTCTTTCAGTAACTCTTCGGTTGTTGCAACTTCCTTTTGAGTCGTCAAATCTTTCGAGGTTTCTTCAATTGACTTTGTTGTGTATATTATTGGAATGTCACTTGTAGTTTCTGTTCGTGAACAAATTTCAATATAGAATATTTGATAATTTATTGATAGTAATTTATCATGGAATTATAGTGTCAAAGTTGCGAATAAACGACATGTAAATGAGATTTCATGAAATTGTTGATTTAGCTAAGTGCGACACTAACAGAGCGTTGATGAGACAGAGGAGCATGTAAACAATACTTCATTGTTGTATAGCACAGTTAATGAGAAATAAGATGCATTTGTTAACATAATAATTAACTATAGTAGACAATACTTGTCAATGGTGATCGTGATCGCGGATGTATTGATAGCAAAATGACTTGACACAACGAACGTTTTAAATATTCGGTTATACTTAAATTCTAAAATACCTAAACGTCTCCCATTCGCTTCGAAACTACGCGATATCTGTAAAGGGATTTTTTTATAATAGAATTTTACGAATTTCGTGATTGCCATCAACAATAATACCTTCTAAAAAGATAGTAAACGGTAAACGTCTTTCAACGACTTCGCTACTAAATCTTGTGCCCCTTGAGATCAACGTCCAACGTCCGAGCATTTCTTCTGTAGCCACATATATTTTAATACCACACGCTACTGTATAATCATTTATGATCTCCACATCTGATATGTGCATATCTTCAAAATCGTATCGTCCTCCATCAGGTTTCACTAGATGGCATTTCTCGTTATTCAAGAAATCATATTCTGGTATCGTTAATGTGTGAGTTTCGCCAAGTTTTGTTCTAATGTACACATGTTCAATATCCACAGCGGTCACATCGTCTTTTGCCGTTGTGCTGTCTGGTATTACTTCTGTAACTGGTGCATTAGTTGTTTCCTCTAATAGATCCGTTGTTATAGTCGTTAGAATTTCTTTCGATGATTCTTCGGTCACGTTATCCGAGCTTACTGCATCAATCGTACCTTCTGTTGCTCAACAAAAATAAATTATAATGAAATTGAACAAAGGGTTACTGTATTGTAATATTTCTCTAAGTTTTTTTTTTAGTTATAATTACAGCCTACAGTTAGCTATTAAAGGTTTTACGTAATAGTCTTGTTCTAATTTTATTGGATTGTTAATCAACACTGAAATTCTGAGTTATAAATGACTAATTTTGTTCGAAATTGAGGTTGTTTTTTTTAATAGTTTTGTATAGAACTTATTTGAGATTGACAACTTTTGGAAGTGTAAGCTGGGATGATTTGAATTCAGCAGTTGTACGTAACAATGTAAAGCAAGCTAAAATTTTGGCGGTGGGTTTGCAATTTTAAAATGTAACAGATATCTGTGACGTATATGAAGGATTTGGTGATTTTGTATTGTCGAGAATAAATGAAATAACAAGCGAACAACATAATATGATAATAGCTGGACATTTTGTGACGTGGAGAATAAGTTACTTATCTCCAATTTAACGTCACACTTCTTTTAAATATATGTTGAGAAATGTTTTTATCTATAGCTATAGAAGTACTAATTAAACCTGGTCGTCGATTTTTATCAAATTTGAGATCAAGATTAACATATTTTAGGAGATTTAAAATTAATTCCCAACCTGTTGAGATAATAGTCACTTGGTAAGATTCAGTGCGAGTGCTTCCAGTGTCAGACACAGAACGGAGCACCCACAGACCATTGTCCTTACTGTCAAGGTTTCTTACAGTGACTTGACATTTGACAAAGTCCGTGTCATCTTGCAGTTGGTATTTATCATTGGAATGATTCAGAGGTTTGAACTCTATCTCATCTCCAGCAGGAGTGTTCAGGTAGCATCCGACTACGTTGTCATTGAGTGTCAATATCGATGTTTGTAGTTTGTCGCCGGCATCGAGTGTCACTTGTCTCGGGGGACTTGCGTTGGCGGTGAACGCAAAACCTGAGAACAAAAACGGTATATAGAGTTCTAACTCTCATCAATATTCTAATATTTGATTTTTTTTTATTTTGAATCTTTGATTCCATCGTTATTCTTTTGTTTTCATGATAATCGCAGTCAGAGTCATCTATGTATAAGCAATTATGTTCGTACATAATTGTCACATGTCAACATATTAAATAAACAATATTGCTTAATAAAACTACTTCTTCCGCATATATTGTTGCAACAGTGCAATCGTATTATTACAACACGTATATGATAAATATTTTATACGATAAATAAAAATATCAAGGCTTCTATTTTAAATACCATGCATTTTAACTGAACATTCATTTCCACTGAAGACGTATTTGATGTAAGAACCCTTCAGTCAATTTTAAAAGATATTTCCATAGGAATAAACCGTTTTTAAGTTAACTTAAAGGCTTTAGATAACATGTGCAGAACACATAAAATAGAGTCGTTAAAGCTAAAAAAAAATACAAGGCAGTTATGCGCAGTATTTTTTAACTTATAAGAAATTCAAGATAGATAGATTCAAAAAAAAATCATGTAAAAATTGTTGTTTACCTATATATAAGTGGTTTATGGAACACAAGACGGGATACTTGTTAATTTTCCAAAAAAAAAAATCAACATGCTTAATAATTGTCCTTAAAAAGTAGTATAGACCAGGAATGTAACGGACACTGTCATATCGAAATCAGAACGAAAGGTGCAAAAGCAATCGGAAGTTCCGACCTTTCTAAATCGGAATCGAACCTCAATAACATCCCTGGTATAAGTGA
>JAODUI010000010.1:3129212-3141775 GCA_027563995.1 Papilio gigon | reverse complement strand
GTGACTGGGATTGGTATTTCTCGGTCGCGGCCCGTCGCTCACTTGTGACCGAAATTATCACACTTTACATCACAAATAATTTTATAACAAAATGTTTTTTTTTTTCTTATGTCGAATGTTATACAACAATGAACATCAAAGGAAGACTTTTTATAATTCAAGAAATCAAACAAAATCTGTTGATTCATTATTTTTATGAACGGAAACTTGAATTTACGAACTGGTATTTAACCAATGAAACATGACTTCACGGGTAAAGGCAGCACACACTATGTGGTAACTACGAGACGGTCGTGTGCCTTTTTTTTTTAAATTTCTGAAATGCATTTACGCATCCCCCCGTTGCCGGGCGAGTATGTCGGGCTCGCTGACCGAGAAGCGGCCAGAATACCCACTGAAACCTAACGATGTTCCTTCGAGTCGCCATTTGGCTGGGCCACGGGACCACTTGCGACGGTCGTGTGCCTTATCTTAAGTTTACGTTAGCAGTGACTCAGAATGTATTGTACTAATTATGATAGAACACGTCTGTATTGAACTTGAAATATATTTAAATTAGAACGTTATTTTTATATAATTAATACTTGCATGCATGCATGTTTGTATTTCGCTCAGCCATTGACGCCGAAAGCGGAGGACAGCATACTGTGGAAGGCATTGGGAAAACCCTATGTCCAACAGTGGGCAGACAAGGGCTGATGTTTGGTGTTGAAACATTGCTACAATAAATATTGATAACTATAAGACAATGAACTAGTAGTGAATATACGGTAAAGCATACTGTAACTATAATATTTTTTACAAAATAATCTTTAAACGCTTTCGACGTTAACATATGACATTGCAGAACAATGAAGTATTTATTATAATATATAAATAAACATTTTCAAACAGATGATGTATTAAATTAATGAAATACGTAAATAATTTCTATTCCTACTTAGTTTTCTTAGTATGCTTACCGTAACTTTCTATTTGAACTTGTTACTTCCTGCTAAAGATCTCTACTTAATACGCAACGATACTGTGACACTGGGTTCTATTTCTGAAGTAATATATAATATGCAAAGATATATAATTAACGTATATAAGTCAAATTAATAATATGATAAACATCTGTGGTTCTGGTGCTGCGATGTTGATGCCCCCTTTCTCTTTTTTTTATTACCTACAAACATTTCAATTTCATTATTTGTATAGATATTTTATTTGATTTACTATATATACTATAATGAATGTATATAGGTGTACATATAACCATGGTTGTATTAAGAACAAATGAAGAAGGTGTCAAAGTTAGGGTGATACGGTCGTTGGTCAGCCACTCCAGCGTGACTTGGAACAAGTGAAAAATTATATATGAACATATACCTACAGAATGTACCGTGTACTTGAATTTAGTAACAATCTCTTTACTTTTTTATCTCGATTGTACATTGCGGTCGCACGCTCCGAACTTCACGTATTCATGGCCGTTGTGCATGGATGTTTTTTACATACTAAAAGTTCTTTTAAATATTTGAAACCAACTCAGACTATTTAACTGTCCTACTGGCCAGTACTGGAGTGTACAATGGTAAATTGTGAAAATTTAAAATTAAAAAAAACCCCTGTTTCCAATTCCATCATAACCGTAGATCTCCACTACCAAAACACTTATATAAAACCACGTATTTTTCTTTAAAAGGAAACATAAGTGTTATTTTGACCGGTGTAAGTCGACTGTTATTGTATTGACATTCTTTAAACGCGCGTAATTCTTCATTCGTCCAAACAATTGTTACGTATCTTACGACGAAGTTACAGCGACATTTTCGAGATGATTTACGACATTTTTATCTGGTCAACATGTCGGTCCGTCCATCAATGTGATAATCTGACAAATTTGTGTTCGCATTGGCCGCATCTAGATCAACGGAATAAGGACTTCTCTCCTCGATTGACGCGTATACGTGTGATACGAAAGTATATTTAACGTTGTAATTCAACTATATATTGTTTAAATTACGAATGCTTGATCACTGGCCACATTCTTGAGCTTTAAAGTAATCAATAAAGAAAAAAGTGGGAATTATTTTCGAATTTTCATATCCGTATTATAAATAATAGATTCTTTTAGTTATGTAATATTTACAAAAGAGTGTTTGGAAAAAATACAGTTATGTTTCAAAACTTCAAACTTGGTAACATTGGGCAAGTAGTTGTCGAGCCACACTTGTGTCGATGCTATCAGCGCCCCCTTCCGTGCCGTCGTCAGGGTCGCGGTCTTTATACCACAGATACCGAATAAACGCCCGCATTGTTACACTGCAATACCGGTTTATTTGGCAGATTTGAATACATTTTTTTCTTTTTATAAAACAAAAATTTTATGTTATGTGCCAGTGTTTTCAAGTATTTTACTTATAAATTCCATTGCCTTTTTTTTTTAAAGAATATTGTCATCTTTATTTTTACATACAGATTTAATAAAAGACAATATGTTTTAATAGAGATAAATATAGGTAAAAAAATTAAACGTCTATAGCATGAACTGTAGAGTTAAAGACAAAAGACTTCAAACAGAAGGCTCCCGTGCGTCGACCCTATTAAAAGTGTAGGTAAAACCGTCTTACATTTACCCTCTTGCCAGCAACGCACTGATCCAAAGTGGGAGCTCTGAGTCAGAACAGGACAGGTGCTTCAACCTGAATGTTTACCTTGTAATTTTGCGAACGTTTGTTATTTTATCTGTCCTCTAGAACTCTGGATACCTTCAAATATAATTAGCATTATCTTCATACTTTGTTCGATACGACTTAATGAAACTCTTTCGATCAAATCGCACAAAATGTGTGACACTGGCCATTTGTTCACTTTTAAGAAGTAAATTGTTGTCAATGCTCATATATCAGTTGTATGCAGTTGTCATTTGTTTCATTGAACCACTTTCCTTTAAAACGGTCTAATGCACATCGATTATTGTTCTCCAAAAGCGTGCTTCCTCGTTCGTGTCAAGGTTCATTTTGCATTGTTCGATTAGGATGCACGGTGTAAGGACTTACACTACATCGGTTATCAAATGTAAACCAAAAGCCACAGACCGATAACCGTTTAATGGTTCTTTATCTTTATGGCACTTAAATTTAATGCGATCACTTTTAATTACCAGTTGCAACTCACCGTGGCTTTGAATAATACTAACAACTACACTGAGAAGCGATTACTGGACAAATTGTAGAAGTGGTCACATTATTATAATGAGAAAACACGCATCGAATTCGTTATTGTACAAAATATATCCAAGCTTACTCGCTCATTAAACATTGGCAAAATTAATTTTATTTATTTTTTTCATTCACATACTATCCAGCTTCAGTGGAGCATTGGTCAGTAAAGGACTAAGGTAACTTGTTCTAAAGAAACCAATGTCTTCTCTTTTATTTGTAATAGATATATGAAAAGATTGAAAATAATGCAGATAGAGTATGTGGATAGTCTTTTTGTTTCCAAATTGAGTTTCATATCGAAAAAATTCTAAATTATCTGTAAATGCATGGAATGTTTTATAAACGTTTTCTCTGTCACGTTTCGACAGAGATTATTGAGTTACACAGCTTAAAGACGCTCGGATGCCTCTAAAAGTAGGTCCATGGTCTTGCGTACAATGTTTGTCTTCCTCGCGTTCCTCAACGTGTATACAGCGTTAAAATCACCCTGGCCTTATGTACTCTATAAGTATTAAATTACATGTTTAAAATTACTAAACGTAAGTAATAGTGAGTCACAAGTATCTTGTTGACACCATTTAAATCGTTTGTTGAATTCTTTAAAGCTTATGTTAGCATTTAACTATTGTTAATTTTACATAACTGCATTACAGTAGCTCTAATAATTTGCCTATTTCGATGTTTTCTTGCCATAAATAAAATTGAATAGGCATTGTAATGAACAATTTTGTCTTTGTATTTGAAACGAAGAGCTAGGACCTAGTTTATAATCGAACATCTGCATTTATAATAGTATTTATATTTTTCTGTATTAGTGTAATAAACACAAAACTGGCAATATCATAGATAGAAAATATATAATCTATATTTTCCATCTATGAAAATCCATATATTAGAACTTAAAAATATAGTTATTTTTATATACTACGCTAGTATATTGGTTTTGGATAAAACTAACGTCTAATCAAGTTACAGTTGTCTTAAATTTTTTCGTAAATAAAAGACCAAACATAGACATGCGTTTGTCAGTTAATTAAATATTTTGATGTAGTACAATATAATAAATATTCCTTATGTAAGGCTAGAAGTATCTCATCAAGACGCTGTTCAGAAATTGAAAGAAAAAGTTAATTTTGTTTACGTAGATATTTTTGTAAGATTGTTCCCCAATAGTATTGATAATAAACATCGTGATATGACGTTTGTTTAGGACGTAACAAATACAATGTACTAATATATCGATTCAAAGAATTTAACGATAATTTTTCTGTTGTTGCAGTATTTATCTGGGATGCCATGCCGGCGACGTTATCAGTGCGAGAAGGATCACCCAACTCTCGCTACGCTAGTTGAGAGTAGATCTTGATAAATATAACATAATCGTGTACATCCGTTTATTACTTTAAAACTTTCGCAAGAGAAGTAAACAGTGCGCTGAAACTTTTTTTTTAATAAAATTAAATAAATAAACTTCGAGTGGACGCCATATTGCGGCGGCCATTTTGTGTAAGTGCAGTGAACTCGTGTGACAAAATGGCGACGACAGGCAGTGAGATGTGGCTGCAGTGGTTCGCGTGCTGCTACCAGCCGGCTGCGCAGGCGCAGCGCACGCGCCGGAGAATAGACCGCTCAATGATCGGAGCACCTACGAATTTCCAACACACGGGGCACATAGGTAAGTTAAATAAGTAATTAGACTACAGACTCTACGTCAGTGCTTTCTTAGAAATCCATGTCTATTGGTACCCTCGTGTCGGGCTTTCTACTGGACACAACGTTCGTCAAGATTTTAAGGACTACAGCATTTTAACTGACCTTCTTTGTTCTACGAACAAAATTATCAATGTTCCCACTGACTGAATATCAAAGTTAATGTTCACATCTTCGATTTGTTCCACTTTCTTCACAAAAACAAACTACAATGGAATATAAATTTCCACTTGACAGCTGTTTGATAATGAGCATTATAAATTCACGACCACAACTGACTTCCGAAAAACAAGTCCTTGTGTTATCTAACTTGATCACATAACCTCACTTTCACGACACCATAATATCCCGTAATTTAAAAAGTTGACACTACAATTATAATTAATTCCAGTCAACCTAATTATTCTAGTACAAGTTTCATTTTATAAACGATCTGGGGTTAAATAGTTATCACGAACAATTAAATCATTATCAGCTGATACGTGTCCCCACCGAGGGGCTCGGAGTCTACCCAAGAGGGAGGCCATCAACCATGCTAGTTGCGTTGCATGCGAGTTGAATTCACATAAATCATTGAATTTCTTCTACGATGCAGGTTGCACCATGATGCATTCCTCCATCGTATGAGCGTCAGATAAATATACAGATGAAATTCGAAAATCGAAATCATTGGTGGGGATTGAATCTGGACGTGTAGATTTCATGCTAGTCCTTTCGAGCACTTAACAACTGCAGCGCCGATGCTCAATTTATGCTACACTTCTCCTCCTACATCTAAACTAAAAATCTGCATGTTAAATAAGCGACCACGATAAACATTGAAAGCAGATTTCAATTATTTATACTTGTAGTTTGTCTAGAATTATATAATATGTTAAAATAAATATGACAGACAATCTATCCTAACTTTGATAACAAATAACCGTACCCGCTGAGATTCGAACCCGCGAGATTTCAAAACGGATACGAAAGCGATCATTTATCGTGACTGATTAATCGTAACCATTAAGTATACTTAAACGTATATAAATTAAATTTAATATTAATTTGTCATTTAATGCACAAGACAGTGGACAAAGTGAGGTCAATAAACTTTACCACGCGTGACGCACACATGCGTAACTTGACGACACTCATATTGTGCTTAGTGAACCTTTTTTATTCGTTTATACTATTAGACAAAGCAACGGCCTGTAGCACTGCGAACACAAGTCCATAACAAGCAAACGATTTTGCCTACCCTGAAAACCATATAAAATTCAGTAAGATAAGTGAAATAAAAACACATCTTGCCTCTCTTATCTTTGTTCTTCAACAAGAATGACTAATAGGGATCGTAATATATATTTCTATGCGTGCGTTGTTGTATGGCTTGTCATAATTATAAACTGATGTGATAAAGTATTTAAAATGAAATAAATATTTAAAACGGAGAATGAATTCAAAGAACGAATATGGTAAAAACGGGGCGTGCAAAAGGCAAATGACGATCTGACGTTTAAAGTTTGTTCTTTTTGCTCATTTGATTTCTTCTTTTATTTTATGGCTTTGCTACGAGAATATATAAAACCTTCTTGAACATGAAACTGTTCGGACAACGTGTGCCGGCAGTGGCAACCCACGGCCAGATAGCGTGGCTGATCCCCGTTGTCTAACTTTCTCTGATCTGAATCATTGACGTAACAATCACAAGCGCCGCTGATCCGAGACACAATCTTATCCAAGTGTAGTCACTTCAAATCGGATTATCCATCATCGATGTATCGATATCGGGCTCACATATATTCGTAACCTTCTCGAATACAATAAACGGGACCATTTTATATGTATTTATATTATTAGCGTAATAAACACCCTGAACTAAATGCACTTACAATAATTATTTCAAAGTAATCAAAGTAAACCCAATCCATGTGTTTCTTTAACCACAAGTAGTATGTAAACAACATTTATTAATATACATACGAGTGTTGGAATGACCCTTAGTCTTCTTATATATCTACCGACAGCTATATCAATCTGGATGACTTTTTTATAATTGATAAATTACGAAGTAAAGTATATAAGTAATACAAAGTAGCCTAAAATTAATATGTCCGGGTAAGACGACAAGTCCTTGATAGTAACAATAGTGGATACTCATAAACATTTCCTGTCATTTAAAACATACGCAAAATCTACACTCTAAACTTAAAGAAAAGGCAGTCCATTTTTTTAACCGCAATATAACTTAGCTAACTTGAGCTTTACAGCGTTACAATAAGATCTAATTCCCAACGCGCGCACAGCTTACATACAACGTCATTACCATTCAACGAAGATGCGTATGCGTTCCGAATTCGGTCTCAGACAACCGGACGGAGCGAAAATAGGGCTGTCAACTGTCAATAAATTTATATCCACAAAATAACAGCAAAAAAAACATGACGAAAAACATGTCAACCCTAGACTCCGTGTCAGATGACGGTCGAACCCATCGATCGACCTTTAGAACGAATGTACATCTGTCAAACCCGGCGTTGACAACCCTAAAAACAAACCTTGTTAATAATAAATTGTTACGCCATATTAACCACAACTGAGAAGTAATTGTGGTTCGAATGAAGTGGCGCCAATCATCTTTTGTTATAACACAATTTCTAAAAACCCGTAATATACAATACAAATAAGTATTAAAAGTATAGGAACCAATTAACGATGATCAACTTCTTCCGTTCGAAGCAGTAGCCCGAGCTAAGGTTCCTAAGAGAGCCCTCGAGCTTCGTCACTCTCAATCGAAGTTTAGGCTAAGCGCCCTCTGCCGGCCACCCTCGCTCGGTGAAACTGTAAATGCCTATTAAAGGCGAACAGTCACAATATTGTCGCTACAAAAATCTAACAATGGCATAGTTACAAATGTGTTCTCTTTCAGCAGTACGTGCAAAGGAAATGGATAGACATACGAACTGGTAACACCTAACAAAAGCGCGAACAACCAAGATAAGAACATTCCTCTAATTAATCTGTTTCTTCAAAGTGATCGCTTTTGATAATTCCGATAAAATCGACGCACGACAAAGCACGTATTAATAAGTCGAGATTGTCGTAATCTTTTAATGATCGATAATAAATCTGCAATTTTCTAAAACAAACAAAAGAATACCCCCATTTGGAGTACGTAAATGTTTCAACAATTAAATGAAAATCACATCAACATAGTAATGTATTTCGCGAACGCATCTTTGAGTGAGCTATACCAAGCGGATTGAACTTATTAAAAATAAAACTGGCCACATTAAGCTATTTGTGGCCATCACACGCGAACGCTGCTGAATAAAACAAACGGTTTTAAAAAAAAAAAACAAGTAGTATTTATTAGTTACTTATTAAACTGTAAAGATCAGTCGTGACCGCGACGTACGTCTCGATGGTCGCTTATTACCTCACCTTGGATTGCATTTTTTTTTCCTTACAATTTAAATGACGTTTTTTTCGTTAACTACCAAAATAAAACAGATAAAAAAACGTAAATCGTGATACATGAAGATGATTCAATAACACAACACTGCCATTAAATTTAATATCCATTGTTTAATATTTTCAACGTCCATGCCGAAAACATCGACTTATTTTTGTTTTATTGCTAAAAATGACTAAAAATCATTAACAATAGTAGCTTAGTTATTATTGTTTTTTACCCATTTTTATTTAGTTTCGATCTTTAGATCGCCTCTCTTTAAACTTCCTTACGTAAGCATGGCATAAATACCAGAGGTATATTAACATAAAGTGAAGTAACTGACGCACTCAGAGTCATGAAGGCAGTCCCTTAGCGTTGATTCAGTATGGAATACTAAGCATAAGTAACCATTGAACGACTCCGTGTGCCACGGTTGATGTTTAGCATATTCTAACAATTTATTCTAGACATATTGTATTGTATAGTTCGCAATGGACAGGCGTATGTTTACAAGTCGGTGCGAGGGTCGGAAATAGCAGCCGAGTTCGGTGGCTTGCTGAGTCATCGCTAAGGAAGCGAGCCACTAATAGGGGTGCCCGCGACTGGAATTTAGCTTGGCTTTTTTTGTAACTTCGCAAAGGTACTAACTCTATAATAACTTGTACCATAGTCTACAATATGAAATTGGTTGGATTAACTATGTTTATTTTTCAAACAATCTTTAGAACCAGTATTTTAATAATTGAAAAAAATCAAATGGAATATTTTTTTTTACATCTTCTTTTAGTTTTTTTTGTTGTATAAACACAGTATACATTTTCCTTGTCAGTCCTTCCTTAAATATACTTTCCTAGTAATGTGAGATCTGAATTATTCCACGCTTCTTACCTTAAACGATATTATCGAGCACCCATTCAGCATGTTTAATACGTACGTACAAGATACTTGTAATACGGATATGTTGATCTATCTTGTCTATATAAAACATTATAACAGATTTCAATATATTTAATACTTTGATATTGAAAAAAGCACAATTTTTTGTACTCTTATTATGGAAATACGTCTTTCTCCTTTGAGAAAAGGGCTGACCTTAGTCAGCCCTCTCTGGTGCCTCTAGTATAGCGGATGACCGAGGGCGTCGATGATCACCTTTGCGATCCAGCCGGTCGTTTGCCCTCTTCACTTATAAAAAAAATGTAACCCATGTTAGAATAGTTCGTATTTATTATCGTTTTAGGATTACTAAATTAGACTACTTATCCTATAGAGATTACTTCAAGGTCCTACAGTGGAGAAGAGTATAGTAAATTGGACTATTGTCGTGGGCTATATCCTAGCACAAGCCTAAAGCTTAGTTAAAGTGGTAAAATAAATATTAGTAAAATAACAAAAACCTGCTGTTATTAAAAAAAATAATTAATAAACATCGTAAAACTGGGTTGGTAACACTAGCGAATTACTTTATTCGCTTCGAAAGCAGAGACGGCGTAATAGATTGAAGATGTTCGCACAAGTCCATCTATTACAGCTAAAAGCTCATCAATTTATAAAACTTTCAAACCATAATAAAACCATTAGTGTTGTAGAAACCGCCTACAACACTGTTGACCTTAATGATGATGGCTTCCAGGCTCTTCATTATGAGTTCAAGTCTAGATTTAGTGTTATGATAAGTTCTTACTTAAGCCGCTGGCGCAGCGACCTGAAATGGTAAGTGAATGATAAGTTCTAGATTTTAAATTACCTAGATTCGTGTAGCCCTTGTTCCATGATGATCTAGATGTGATGTTCTGAATTCTAGAATATTCACTCAATATACTTAACATAAATTACAAAATTATTAAAGTTTTCAATGATTCTTTAAAAAAATGTCATATCTCCTATACCTGCTAATAGAATTTAACATTTGTTTGTTTGTCGCGTTTATCTGCAATAGGGATATACCTAAAATTTAAATACAGATGGACTGCTTAATAACTTGATGTTGTAACCCGACCCAATTCTTGCGGACACAAAACATCAGTTTCATTTTTACCGCGGCCGGTTTCGCAAGCCTCATATAGGTCACATCGCTAGCGTACGCATTAATCAAGCACAGCTGGATTATTACAGACACCATCCGCGTTTCAGGCATCTTGTCACTAATTTTCAACTGAAACATCGGTACAAATTTAATTTTTTTTTAAAACAAATTGTGTTTCGATTGTAGAAATGATCGATTCCATCTCATATATACAAATTTCTACAAAATGTATGTATTAAGATATCAAATTAAAGAGCGCAATCTGTGCATTGAAGCTAACACTTGTAACCATTTCTGATAAGCTTCAAAAAGCTTGTGGGATTGGTTCACGACAATAATCGAACGGTGGGATTCGAACTTACGACCGCTAGATCGGTAGTCCGTAGACATTAGACTATTGGCGCTACAAAAATTGCAAACAAGACAGCTGTTATAAAGTTTGGATGGCACTATACATTGGCGGTCATCGCGGCCGTGTTTATCATTTCTATCGTACCGTTTATTCATTTACTTTTTGTATAGATTTTCTCTCACACTATTGAATAGCGTATAAATAGGCAAGAATCACTTTAATTGTAGTTTGTCATACAAGTGATTGTTCAGCTTTACCTTTCTAGGTGTGACGGTCTCACGATGTACTATACATTGGCCCCTAGTCCATTGTGAGATTACGTGAGATTGTCTATCCGATGTTGAAAACGAGCGTCCCGTTTTCAATAGACAACACAAAAATAACTTTCAATGGTACATGAAAGGAAATAGTGTTTTGTTTCTGATATGAATGACAAATTATTGTTTATTAAATATCCCTAATTTTATTAATATTGTATTACTGCACTACTAAATTTATTTCTTTAATGTAATATATACCATATTATTTTGTAGATTTAAAATACAAGGAATATAATGTTAAGTTAAAAAAAAAATAGTAATTTACTGTTATTAGTATTGCCATGTTCATTACTAGTGATGTACACGAATTTCTATTGTTTTTAATTAATTATGGGGTTTCATGGATTAAATGTAGTTAATTAATTCTTATTTAATTAAACTTGATATATCTTTATGTTTAATATTGAATTTTGTGCAGTACGAGGTCAGGGGCAAGACGATTTCGTACACGATCTGACCTCCAAGTACTTGGTAGTCACGAAAATTATGCCACTTAAAATAAATTATTAACTATTGATATAAATACAAATAAATTTTGATAATCAAGGGATTATTGTTAACAAAATATACTGTGTTTAAAGGTCATTTTGATTACCGCTTCTTGTGGTTTTACAGTGATACAAGACTGACATAGTTGACCTGACACAAGTCAAATTGAACTATGACAGCTCACTAGCGCCACTCTGTCAATGTATAAAGAGTGCTACAAGATTCTTGTCTAATTATCTTTTTTCAATAACAATGAAGACTATAAACTCGCGTACACCCTTAAGAGACAGACCTTGCTTCGGTCATAAGTTCATTTAACTTCGCTATTTTTATATGCCATTTGCTACGTCTTCCTTTTACATATTTTTGTCAACACTAGATGCGACAGCAACGCCTCTACCGGCCAAAATAGGCTTATTGCATATTTAAAAATTGCAAAAATCAATTAACTAAAGCTTTGTTTGATTTAATTGTTTTTATTCGAACTGTATTAAATTAAAATTGACTTATACGTTTTCTTTTTTAATTTAACTGCTTGTAAATAATTGCTGAATGTAATTTATTATTGACACTATTTACTAATGAGATACACTTGAATAAGCAATTTTTATTGTTACTCGAGTATGCAAAAATGTATTGACGTATATCATAGTTGTTTGTTAACCTACATTATTTATATTAACTTGAAGATATTGGCGTTACGTCAATTTAAAACTAAACATTAAATACCTAACCTCCACTTACAATGACCTATTCAAAAACATTACTTTACAATTTCCATCTACGTTGTTAGTCACTTTTTTTTTAATTTTGTTGATATCTTCAAGATAACCTTTTAAGGTTATATGAGAAGTAAATGAACGATTATTAATAATCCGATTATAAAAAGGACGGGAGCTTTTGGTGTCGTGTAAAAATTATCGTTTTGTATGTAAATATCATTTTTTTTTTGTTAAACATGGACTTGCGGACGGAGAGATAGGAATGGAATGGCGATCAGGAACAGGTCGATGCATGG
>JAODUI010000010.1:3106467-3123087 GCA_027563995.1 Papilio gigon | reverse complement strand
ATATGTCCACACCACGCTAACCTTTTACTTCCCAATTGTTGTATGTTGGTGCATGGTATTAATTTCATATGATAACAACAGTTTAGAACGATGACGTCATCTTCAGTCTTCAAGTGACTATAATTTTGACTATCAAGTTCCTTTTGACACGTTAATGATATCAATTTATGTAATACACTAACATCATTAGTTTCTTATGAATATTAAAAAAAACGAAACAAACAGGATGTCTGATAACCATGGGTAATTCGGACAACCGTAAAGATCAGTGTTGCTAGTTTCTATTGTCACGGAAAATAAAACACTAACGTATTGTCATTATTCTTTTTTGTTAACACGTTCGCTGCGAAACGAGGTCTGAGTCATCCCTAATGCAACTTCCGTATGGTGCGGCACAAAAAACGTGTACTTCTCTATAGTGCGAAGGGCATAACTGTTATAGGAGGTGGGGTCTAATGGACCGCGTGTTGCACTAACATCTAGTGACGGAGCGGGTCGATAACATCTCGTACCGCAAGGACGGAAAGTACGCAAATATTAGTAGTCTTAAACAAAAACAGAGATGAAAATATTTTCGTATTTACCAGTATGACCGATAGTCCACAGAACTTTCAATCGGTATGTCATTTGTGCATCTTATGGAACCATTTGTTCTAATTCCAGGGTCCACGGACGTGGATATGCCGTCATCGTTGCTGCACACTATACAGAACCAGATGCAGAGCAAAGGCGGCTACGAAATGGCTTATGGAGTTAAGGTGAAATAAATATTTTATCTATTGCACTGAAACTCTGCCCGATGTAATTAACCGTTTATACTAGTGTGATTGATTAGAAGTTAATCTATACCGGACTATAATTGTATTAATAACATAACGAGCGAGAGAAGTCTCGTCACTGTACTAGTCAGGAATCCGAGAGCATCTGCTTTTTTATAAATAGTCAAAAAGCAACCGTATCCATATTTTTTTCTGCAATACACGTAGCGTATTTTTCTAACAAATCTTTACAATTAAAATACACGGGTACCTTCGACAGTGAAGACCTTCAGCTGTTGACGATGACGAACCAATTAAATTCCTTTTATCAATTTAGTTTACTGTTTCATTTTGTAACAAAAATAATTTCTATTGCAGGTGTATTAAGGCGGCTGTTTCCTTGGACTTAAGTGTGTACTCAGAGTGAATAGTAACCAATCAACGTGTCGTACGATCTTATTATACATTGTATTTATTATTGAAAAAAAACATAGAAATTAAGTTTTATTTCTAAGTTGTTTTTGTACATAAGTCGAGACCGGATTCGGTGAATAAAAGAAAAAAAAAAGTTACCTAGACACGTCACATTTGGTTAATTATAAAATAGATGTGTTGCCTGTCTTTAATCGGCAGAGGAGGGGACAGGAAGAGGAACACAATGGGAGAGATAATTCAATTGATTAAAGCGTTAGTTAATTAAAGATTAAAATATTAATAAAGTTGACGTAAAAATTGAATGAATTTTTAAAGTATTTTAACCATATGTGAGATTATTAAAACACCTCTTTTTGACTATTGCATTGTTATAGAGAAAAAAAAATATTTTATTCCTATTGAAAGAACAAGCAGTATAGCGGCTGACAAACATCTTAACAATACGTTTAGTTGCGCAGGAGTCGAATTTTCGGTCTCTGGCACAGCCTTGCTCCGTCAAAAGTACACGTGCGCGCACTTTCCCCCACTACGTAGCTTTTAGTTCAAAAAGTCCTGCCGTTATATGTTTGCTAATTCTTCCCCGGGTCAACACTGAACCGTGTTTTTCATTGCAACGATTATTTCAATGAAATAATTTTATTTAATTGTTTATTGACAGAAGTGTTGTCAAACTTTTTGCAAATTTATGTGAACTATTGTATGTATTATTTCGATGTTACATTAGCCCTTTTATTATAAAGATAGTTATCTGACCCGGTGGGTTCACTAACGCCCTCTATTAGTGTCAAGAAGTGTGACAAGATCCTTAACGTACTGTAACTGTCATGTTTTTTTAAGTATTTTCAATGTCCAAGTAGGTTTTATATAATCATTGGCAGAACGAACCGCGACACCAGCGCCGCTCCGTGTCCGATGTCTTTGTAAATCAGTGAACTGTAAGAAGCGTGTAGTCAGGTGAGATTTAAGTTTATATACGTGAGATATTAGTTTAATTGTAATTGTGCTAGTTAGAATTTTTAGATATATATATATATTATGTAACTCAGGAAATAAATTGGCGGCGACATGTAACACACATCACACACACACACACACACACACACACGCACACACACACACACACTAGTAGGGCAGGCTCCGAGTCCCTCAGTTGGGGGTACTGAGATGATACACGTACACGTAATTTTGAATTTATGAACATATGAAAAATAAAATATTTTTAACTTCCAAGACAACAGACCGTGTCAGTCCTGACTTACCAGGCTTCGAACGTCGTACGAGTCGTACAAGCTTACGAGGATGCAGGCCAGATGACCTTCGACCGCCACTGAGTCAGCAAACGAGTAATACCGAAGTAGGTAACATTTTTCCGTCCATGAAATCTTCGGTTCTACACAAATATACCTGTAACTACAAATATCTGAGAAGTGTACTTTCTGACATAATTTTAAATATTAGTATTTACACTAATACAATTGTTACGTTTTCGTTATAAAATATTTGAAGTGCATATTCGCCGCCATTTTACAGTAAATTATAAGCCAATTAAATGTTCGGACGGTCTCCATTACTTCCAATTAACAGAATATTTCAAATATACCAAATCATTGTTAAATTTTACCTAAGTATATTTTATGCAGTTTGTCGATATCTCATATTTAATAGTTTATATAAAATTTTCATGATTTTTTTTAATATAGAAACAATATTTACGAGTGTGATTTTTCGGTGACCACTTTAGTCTTCTTGCCCGAGACGTTTGGGCATTTGAATGACTGCGAGAAAGATGATCCGAGAATAAGGGTCGCCATACAAGGATTATTTCAAGTATAAACTAAGTCAGCACACACCCCTTTGCACGTTTAGAGTTGACACCATGGTCCGTATACAAACTTGAAACAATCCATGTGTGGCAGCCCTACAATAATTACCTTTCTTACTTCAGATATTTTCCCCGCCCGTCCCTTATGCGTTCATCAAGGGCGGGCATGTTTTATACATCGATGTAATTTTGTCATTTTAATATTGAAACGACAAATGTTACTGTAATCAATTGTTTGATAAATATTTTTACACTAGAACAATATATGAGAAGATATGAAATTAAATATCGTGTTTTATTTTCATAAGGATCTAACTAAGTTTAAACGACAGTTGTTCTGGGAGACGAAACTTCAATTAAAACTAAAATATAAATACATATGGGTTCAAAATGGTAACATATTGGTGAGAAAAAACGACTTAGAAAAAACTATTTACAGAATTCATAACGAGAGCGACATTGAACAAGCTGCGGGTAAGACAGAATAGTCGCCGGAGCCGCGGGACAATCTCCGCTAAATAACCTTGTATAAAATTCGATTCTCTAAATAATATTTCGACGGAGATTAACTTCTCCAGCTGTATGTGGTACGAAGCTGTACAACAAACTAATTTTAATCTTAATATTATGCACCTCAACATACGCTCATTATGAAAACACTTTAACGAATTACTAGTTATTTTGAACCAATTAAAATATAAGATGCAAATAATAGTACTGTCAGAAATAAATGTTAAGAAACACGAGTTATGTCGGACAGAGGCGGGGGATTGTTATTGTATGTCGACGATCACATAAATCAGTGGAGGCGCTTGAGACAACTACAGCCGAAATTGTTTATGCAAAAATTAACTCTCAACTCAAAAATGACGCATATGATATGTATATACAAACCACGAAACAAGAATAAAATTAAATTTATTGAAGAATTAGACTTGATTATTAAGGATAGAATACCTGATGACGACGACTCAATTATACTGGGAGACACAAACATAGATTTAATGGACAACAGATTAAGTGGCAGTGCCACACGATACAGAGACAGTACGTGCGAGCGCGGCATTGTGGGTGCGCTCCCAACGACGTGGGCGACGTGCGAGGCGGTGGTGAGCGGCCGGCCCGAGCGCTCCTGCATCGACCACTTGTGGCTCAGAATGCGACGGCAAGCTGCGAGCGCGCCTTTCTTATAGAATGCTGTTTGTCTGATCACCATATCATTGGACTATCGTTGGACACCAAGTTGTGCGTCAAAATGGAAAAAAAGATTATCAGTGATAAGTTAGTTAAGGCGAAATTCAATGGGCAATGGGAATACTAGCAAGATATGGGCACATATAAACATATGGCTACGTAAAGAAAAGGGAGACATAGACAATACGATGAATAAGTACTTGGGACAAAAGGAATCCATATACAATATCTGTACAAACTTTGCCAAAACTTTTACCAAAGATGTTAAGGACATAAAGCATACATGTAATAAACAATTTTTAAATAAAAAAGAGTACGTCCAGGATAGGGATCTGTCGTTTAGATATAAAACAATCGGCGACCTCACTGTTAACAAAATTATTGATAACTTAAGCCAAAACAAAGCGCCGGGGGCAGATAAAATTAGAGTACAGGATATAAAATATATAAAAAATGAGCTAAGCCCAATATTAGCTTACTTTATAAACATGTGTCTAAAAACGGGATACTATCCCGACTTGCTAAAAAGTCAATAATTTCCCCCTATATACAAAAATGGCTCGCAATTAGACTATAGCAATTACCGCCCCGTCGCCATGCTCTCGGTGATCAATAAGGTCGTTGAAAAAGTTGTGGTGGAACAGATTAGCTCTCCTAGAGCACCACAAAACACTGGCGGAATGTCAGCACGGCTTCCGACCGGGCCGGGACACCAGCACTGCGCTGACGAGGTTCGCGGAAAATCAACCAACAACTTGATAGCGGTAAGCAGGTGATAGTACTGTTTATCGACTATAAGAAAGCGTTCGAAACTCTCGAACATAAAGTATAGTTACAAGCTATGAGTGAATGGTATTAGGGGCCCAACAAATATGTTTTTCAGTAACTATTTAAAACAAAGAAATCTACAGGTTATGGTCAGTAATGTGAAAGGGGAGGAGGTCAGCATTAGTCTTGGTGTCCCGACTGGGTCAGTGTTTGGCCCGACTGGTTCCAACATGTACGTCAACAGCGCGGCCAATGTAATTAAACACTCCTGCCTGTACATGTACGCAGACGATATGTGCTTAGTATATGGCGATCAAAACGTGACACATGTACAAAAAATGATATAGGCTGATTTTGACAGTATAACTAAATGGGCACACGACAACAGTATTGTTATTAATATTAATAAGACTAAGTGCATGCACATTTTTTCGCCATACCACAGAAGTGCCAAAGGCGTCAACTGCAGCGACATAGGTATCACAGGTCACACCTACGAGTGCCTTCATAAGACAACGCCAGATTGTAAATGTCCTCAGCTGGAATATGTACAAAACTACAGATATCTCGGTTTAAACATAGATACACGTTTTAACTGGAAACACCACACATATGACGTAGGTAGGAAACTATCAATACTCTTAGGTAAATTTTATTACTTAATGCCAATTGTAGATACTAAAATTTTATATATGATATATTATGCACTAGTTGATTCTCTCATAAACTATGGCGTTGCCGTGTATGGCAGGACCTTCAAGACATATTTACTATGTATAGAAAATTTGCAAATTAGAATTATGAAAAAATTAGTCAGTAGAAATTTGTTAGAATCATGTAAAAAAGATTATAGCCAGCTCTTTAAAATATGTAAAGTGTTACCTGTACAGGATAAAGTTAGTTCTAAGATAATATTAGACAATTACTTGAGGGAGGATTATAAAATTAAAATAGACAATACATATAGAACTAAACGGGTGAGGGAGGGACAATATGCAACAGTAGGAGTGACCAATTATTATGGGGAATAACTAAATACCTTGTCCCGAGACTGTGGAATTTCATAGAATGGTTAAGAAGGGAGCAAGGCACAGTCTCCAAGGTCCTTTTAAAAAATAGGCTAAAAAGACATTTTGTAAATAGTTGATCAAGCGAGGTGTTCAGTTTAAGTCTAATTTAGATTAAGATTAGCATTAAGAAAGCGAGTGTATGTCGCCATCAAATTGCCATGCGGTTTGGCGACGTTCTTAGAGGTTGTATCGTTTTTGTTATTTTTTTACTAAATAAATAAATAAAAAATAAAATGTTAAGTAAATAAAAAAAACAATAATTTCAATTATTAGAAAATTTATAACTTCCACAATACACAAAAACTTCAAAATAAATCAGGTACAAGATACAAAAACGTGTAAAAAAACAACAAATATTGGCACTCGGCCGAACAGTTTGCACGGGAATTTGCACTGGCTTGGAGCGGGCCCGAGAGCCCTCATCTCTTCCTGTGTCTGTGCTCCGAGCGCGCGGCGCTCGGCTTGGAGGGCTTCTCTTTGTATCGGCTGTCGTCTGTAAACAACGCACAAATTACCTGCTGTAGAATAATAGCGTGGGCTTCCAGACTACATATTGTCATCACTTAATGAGTCATGTTAGCAAGATGTACACAGTTTAGACCTCGTTCCTTGCGGCGGTGGCGCCGGTCCCGGGAGGCGCGCGAGTCGGGCGAGGAGCGGCGGCGCACCGGGGACTCCGCCCACCACCAGGCGGGTGGAGGCGCGGGCGGCAGCGGGCCCGGTGGAGGTGGCGGTGCCGCGGGCCGCCCGCGCAGCTCCGGCAAGCACATCGTCGCCGCGGACATTGGACATGGAATCTAACAAAAATAACAAATATGATCAATTTTCATTCAACGGAAAACACCCTTGTTCCCGACTTGCTAAGTGATTGTGACTAACCGGCGGGTACGCGGCGGGCGGGAGCCTGTAGGAGACGGGCGCGGGTGGCTCGCTCTCGGCACAGAGCGGCGGCGGCGCGCGCTGCGGGCTGTCGGGGCTCGCAAGCTGCTTCTTGAGCGAGTTGAAGTCGTTGCTCATGTCGCGGTAGCGCTGCAAGCACTCCTGCCACATGCCCGACATCTCCGCCATCTCCGAACGCTGCTTGTTGATCTCCTCCTGGTTTTGTTATTTTATATACCATGAGGATAATTCCGGCAAAGCATAGTTAGCTGACTTTATACATGGAAGATAACATGAAGACTTCTGGCATAACGTGGGAATTTTATGAACAACTGACAAAAGACGGACATATTGTTTATGTTGTATCCTTGTGTGGGGTGTGTTACGCACCATGAGGCGGGCGTCAGTGTCGCCGACGTCGCGCGAGACGGTCTCGTAGCGGCGCATGCACTCGCGCCACAGCCGCAGCTGCGCCGCCGCGGACTCGCGCACGTTCTCCGCCTCCTAAAACGCCACACAAGTCACAGACACGCACATATGCACTACGAAATTAAAAATAAAGCTATATTAGGTTGGCTAAAGTCGATATATACAGTGAACGTTAGCTACGTATATAGGTACCTGAACGTTCTTGTCGTTGTCCTGCGCCTGCGACATGCCCTTGAAGCAGCGCATCAGCTCCTTCCACAGCTTCATCATCTTGTCCATCGCCTCGCGCTGCTCCGCGATTTCTTGCTGCAGACATAATAACGCATGTCATAACCACGACCAGTTGGTGCGACCTTATATTTATTAGGTGCTGTGGTTTTGTGGTTTAAAATGAATGAGTGTCACCTTGACAACCCTCATGTAGTTGCTGCGGCCGCTGGCTGTGCTGGTCTCGCCGTCGGCGCCGCTGAGGCCGGAGTCGCGTTCCTTCTCCGAGTAGCGGTCGTCGGGGTCGCGCGACGCCACCGACTGCCGGTCGAACTGCTCGAGGTGGCGGCGCGACTTCTCCTTGCTGCTCAGCTCGTAGATGCGTTCCCGCACCTCCGCCTTGTCCTCGTAGTACCTGTCGCGGTTGCGGTCGCCGTAGCGCCTGTTCCTCTGCAGGTCGCCGCGCTTCCCCTTGTGCGGGTCGCTGCGGGCGGTGCCGCGCGGCTCGTCGCCGCACTCGCGCTGAATCTCGAAGCTCCTGCTCGCCTTCTTCTCGCAGTACCTCCGTTTGTCGTCGCCGTACCGGTCCCTCAGCGGCTCCCGCCTGTCGTAGTCTCTCTGGAGGGCGCCGTATCCGGCGTCGATGCAGCTGCCCGGCGGAGAGACGTTGGGACCGTACCCGTAGTACGTATTTTCAGCGAGATGAGGTTTAGACTTGAGCATGTCGAGCTTGCTCTCGCAGTTGTACTTCCGGGTGTGGGCGTAGCAGCAGACGCACTTGTCGGCGTGCCTGCGCTCGTCAACGGGCGAGTAGGTGTCGCGCAGGCGCACCAGGCTGCCGAAGTTGTCGTGGCTGCGGATGCGCGAGGGCGAGGCGGGGGCGGGGGCGTGGGCGCGGCGCGCGGCGCTGCCGGGCCCTTCGCATGCCGCGCCCCGCGCCACCTCGCACTGTAGCGACTTGTTGCTGATCGTTCTCGACTGGAAACCACACCACTCTCAACTAAATGTCCCACCTCTACTACCCACAGTATATCAAGGTACTTACAACTGTGTTGTATCGGGAAGGTTTCCTGTTTATTTGAGCGCATAGTTTTGCAAACGTTTCCAACAGAACTATTTGGTCTATGACCGGAGCGGGTTGGTCTTTTGGACGTGAAATATTACTGAAAAATAGTTAATAAAAGGAAGACGTAAGTAGTTGTAACACTAATAATTCTAGTTTATTTTACGTTTGTAATGTTAAGTCGTCATCATGTAGAGCACAACGTACTTTGGAGTCATGTGTAAGCTCTCACTAATTATTTAAAAAAATGCTTAACACGATTCATCAAATTATACATTTCTCATCGGCTTCCTTCCTTCACCCCCCGTGTTTGCATTACTGGCGACGTTCCGGTTTTGAGGTGTTGATGTATGCGCAATATGGACTTCGGATTAGTGCACTGCCTTATAGTATAAGTAACAAGATGATGTACGTGTTGTCACGGTCCCGAGTGGGGGCGGAGTCCTCGCGGTGACGTCGATGGTGATGCCGGTGCTCGGCGGTCTCGCGCTCACGACTCGCCTTACGCTCCTCATGCTTACGAAGGTGTCGCTGTCTTTATGTACAAAATTCTTATCTGATGAAAAGTGATCTCATGGGCGCTTTAGTTGGCACGTCGGGCAGTATAAGCTATATAAGCTATACTGCCCGTCGTCAGTAAGTCGTAAGTCATATGCCTGGGAGACCTCATATGGATATTTTATTTTACTTTCAAACACGACACAAGAAATCAACTTACTTCTTTTTATCTTTCTTAACAGCCTCTTCCAAAAATTGATAAATGAAGGAATCCTGATCCTGTGGCACGGACTCGAGAGCGCCCTCTTCTTCCTTAAAACAACACTGTTAGTCGGCCTTGATATTAAACAAAATCCCTACTTATCTTTTTCTAATAACTGCATTCTAGCAGATAAAAGAAAATAATGATTGTTTCTGGAATTAATAAAGAAATATCTTTATCCAATTAATTTTAATAACTTCCGTTAAGTTAAAATTGAGCTTTTTTCGAATTAGAAGGAACTTCTAAATAATAAAAACACATAATAACTATATCTAAAATTATAAAAAAAAATCATACTCGAGACGGAGATATCGAGCGCGGCGTTGACACCAAGCCGGCCTTTAATGCAAGCGAAATTCCTTCTCTCCTAAAAAAAATAATTTGTATACTTTTCTAGACTTGTATTAATGATTTCAAATATATTTACGACTTAGAACCACAACCTACCAGTCGCTGCGCAGAACAGACTTAGGTGTAGCGGGGCGTAAGAGATGCAGGGGAAGAACACAACTCAAGGTCAACCAAGATATTTGAAAAGACTTCATTGGTAATTACTTACGCAGTACGCCGGTGGTGTCGCGGCGAGCGCGACCCCCTGTGCCCGTCCACTTGAGACATCGCGGGGCTGCTGTCCCTGTACGTCGCATAATGTACTACAGTAATATATCTGTAGGGTTACACTGCCGAAACTAATACAGTACTACATGTAAAATATTTCTTAGTGCAATAGCGTCAGCGTTAACTGCATACTCTATTTTGTTTTATAATTCTGTACCGTAACATTGTCATATTTGTAACATACGTTATTTATCTACTTATTCCACATAACTCTGTGAATGAAATAGTTCCAGTGAAATATCAGACACAGAGACAAGCGTGAAAATACGTCTTTCGTAATACACTGGTAAATATTGAGGCAACCTGTTGGTGTTGCCTGTGATGTCCGTGGGACCGACCGACGTGTTCTGCAGACTCGCCTTCGCTGAACAAATCCTCCGTCCGTTTTGTTTTGATGCCTGCTAATTTCATATTTCTAAATATTAACTCCTAAGGTCAGATTTTCAAATATTTTGATAGTAATGAACTTGACAAAACTTCGTTAACCCTAACAGTGTAACATCACATTGATAAGAGGTCGCAAGGTTACAGGCAGTCTTAATTATGGCTTGTCAATTGCTGTTGCTTGCAGAGCTGCCAGCGGATACTTACGTTTGCGGAGTCGTCGGTGGCTAGAGAGCGGCTGTCGTCGGGGCCGTCGCGTTTCTTCTTCTTCCGCTTACGTTTCGAGGAATCGAATACTTTAAACAATTTCTTGCTATCGCTCTTCTGACACTCCATCGAATATCCGCGCAAACGTCGTAACACATTAGAGCAAATTAACTTAATCTAATTTATTCATTACTCTTAACACTGATAAATGGTTTTATTTTATAGAATAAATGCAAAATCGGAATTTTCACAAAATCATTGACCAAACAAACACGGGCGTAAGTGAAAGGTGTCAATTTTGCATGAAAATATTGAATATGGAACCGTCCATAGAAACTTCTAGCAGTGACAGTTTGTTAACTGCCAGAACATTTCATTGTTACTTATTTGGAAAAACCGCTAAATTATTATTTGGTTTGCATTTATTATCTATGTGAATATCGTTATATATTACGTAAACATTTTGTATTATAGAAGACGGACATGTTACATCTCACAATTTTATATTTGCATTGTGTACGGAAATTACGTAGAAAAAATATGAAAAAAATGTAGCTCTGTCCACTGCAGTGTTCGGCGCCCGCCAAAGCTCCAGATTACTATTAAATAAATAGGCAATCTTCAGTGATGTTTCCGATATCTGCGCCGTCATTTCTTTTGGAACAACCTCAACAGGTCATGCTCTCTCATGCCTATTTTATAGAAGATGAAAGAAATTTGTTCACGTCAGTATTGTCCATTTTGTTAAAAAGCAGTGACTACTAGACAAGGAAATAATTCTCTAATTTCTTCTCTTATAGAACAAAACTCTTCAAATAAAATTTTGTAATAAAAAATAGTAATGGTATCCTCATGCAAGTATATGTAAAATTGAATTTACATTAATCTTTTATAAAAAAGCCCACTCTCATCCCTGCGCGTACGCAACTCCTGAAATAGTTCTGTGCAACGACATGTGCCAAGCCGCCTGCGTATTTGAAAGTTCAAAGGACAAAACATAATTTTATTTTGATAAAATTTGTGGGTTATAAAAAAATGTGTTTTTGTTGTAAATACGAAATTCTATATTTTCATTATCAATTATTTTTCCTCCATATACCACACAAGTGTCATCCAATAGGATTCTCAAGTTGCTTTTCTAAATAATTACCATCGATGCATCTGTCAACTTACAAGCAACTTAAGCATTTAATAACAATGTACACTGTTTCGGTCGTTTAACAAGTTGCGTGATCTCTATCAATGCCAAAACATTACATAAAGTTTGCTGTTGGAAATCATTTCAACTGGGAGCGAATTTTGTTTGTGAGGAGTTAAATATTAATAATGCCAATTCAAAAGAAAAGAATTCAGATTCAATTTCAATATATTATAGATTATTGTAATAATTCACATTAAACTTAATTAAAACTTGTAGCCCACTTAAGCTCCTCGCCGCGACCACCGCTCCCGTAGCCGGAGGCGCCAAAGGTACTCGGTATAAAATCTCCATCATAAAACCAATAAACAGATTCAAGTCCCATTTTATTATAAAAATCAAAATTACGAGTTATAATACATCTGTTTCTCAATCGAACAAAAGATATCGATTATAGCACATTGACATTCTTGTAAATAAATCATCATGGACATAAATAACAAAAAGAATCGGATTGTACAGACTAACACTCGACCGCTATAAGTGATGTCCACCCACTCTATATACACGTACCGTACGGTAGCACTCGCGTCCTCTCGCGTCCTCGCGCGTCACTGCCGCACACCGCCGCACACCGCCGCACACTGCCGCACACTACCCACTCTACAGTTCGGGGCGCGGCTCGTCTGCGCGCTGGCTGCACTGGTACAGCACGTCGGCCAGCTCGTGCGCCACCTTCTGGTCTAGGATCTGGCTCATGACGAGCGAGAGTAGGCGGCGCTCGTGTCGGCGTATCAGAGGTCGGTTCTCCGGGTGCTCAGCGAGCCGCAGCAGCGTGGCCGCCGCACGCCGCAACATATCCAGCGAGGTGCCCATCGCGTCTGGGTTGTCGCGCAGCGCCGCCACCCCGTGGTGGTTTGCCACGCCCAGCGCCGCGTGCTCCGCTCGCTCGATGAACGCCACGAGGTGCGCCACCGCGGGCGCATGCAGCGCCACTTCGCGCGCCGCTGCCCCGCCTGCGCCCGCCAGGTAGTGCAGAATGTTGACGGCGAACTCTCGCACGACCGGCCGCTCCGGCCGACACAGGTCCCGCGCCAGTCCCGCGCACAGCTGAGCCACTCGTCCGCGCGGCGGAGTCGCCAGTACCAAGTCCACGTTCGCGTCCGTAACACACAGCTTACACAGCGCCTCGAGCGCCAGCCGTCGCGGGGAGAGCGGCGAGCCGGGCGCGGCTGCCGGAGGCGCGTCCCCGGCCACGGCGGCGGGGCACACGCTCCAGTGCAGCAAGCCGTCCAGCAGCGGACGCGCCACGGCCTCCGGCTGGCCAGCCAACTCAACGCTGCCGGCGATGTTGGCGCAGCACACGAGCGCGTCCTCGCGCAAGTGCGCCAGCGTGTCCCACCACCACTCGCTTTCGCCGCGCAAGCTCGAGCAGCAAGCTTCCACGTCGGCCTCGTCGCGCGCCGCCCGCTCGTAAGCGCGCGCCCGAGCTGCTCGCGGGGCGTGCTCGTGGTGCAGCAGTAGAAGTTTGCCCGCGAGCGCTAGGAAAGCACTCGACCGAGAAAATTCCGCCTCGTTGCCCGGTACGAAGGTCAACCCTCTAAGAATGTTCGACAGCGCAATGCAACGCTTGGACAGGGCGTCGCGAGTCTCGTTGACGAGGTTCAAACTAGGCTCATCGCGCGTGTAGCACTCGTCCTCGTAATCCTCTAGACGCCGCCGCTTGAGGACGCCGGCGGGGTCGCGGACGAGGAGCGTCGGCCGCCGCTCTGGTTCCAGTTCCATTGGCTCGGCTTCGAGATTGTCCGCGTCGGTATCGGGTGACGTGGGAATAGGCGTCGGCGTGTCGGGCGCCTGAGTGGAATCGGATGCCTGAGCGTCGTGGTCCGTGGGTGTCTGAGGCGGTGCAAGGGGCGCGGGCGGCGCAGGCGGCGCGGGGGGCGAGGGCGGCCTGTCGCCGGGCAGCAGGCGCACGAAGGGCAGCGGCAGGAACTCGCCGCGGAAGCAGGGCACGACGTGCGCAGCGCCCGCCGTGTCGCCGCCAAATTGCCACGGCTCCAGGACGTCCTCGACGCGCTCGCCGTCGGACTCGCACTCGTCGGGTGCGAACAGGTCCTCATCACTCTTGTGGACGACGGTGTGCCGCCGACGCGACTGCAGCGTGTAGTTCTCTCCAGAGAGCACGCGCACGCGGTCGTTGGGGTCGGGCGGCTCTGCTCTCCGCCGAACTTTTGCCGGCGGCTCGGCAGTCGTCGGTGTCGTGTACCACGGCTCGTTTTCCGGCATCGGTGCGTCAAAGACGTCGCTTAAACTCCTATGGAAGTGCTCCAGCAGGAGATCTAGCAGGCCAGGCATATGCTGTAGACCGAAGTAGCTTATACAGTTGTCGTCGAAGAGCAATATGTTGAGGATATCTAACGCCCAGCAAGTCTCAGCAAGCAGGCCGGACTTGAGCGCCATCATGATGCGCCACGCGTCCACGGGCGCTACGTCTGCTTTGGTGAGCCGGCGCCGCTTCTCGCCGGTGGGCACCGTGGACTCGACGCATTCCGGCGGGAACGTCAACTCTCGCTTGATTTGGCCTGCTCCAACGCTCTGCACCGTACCCTGTTCGTAAGATATTTAGTTTAGTTAATAGCAATCAGTGGTATGCGGTTATAATGACATTATATATTAATAATTATTTTTATCTTGTCTAAAAACTTATCTGAGCAATCATCGCTGGCTTTCGTAAGTCACTAAATAAATACTACGTACCTGCGGCTGATAGGGCTGGTGCGGTGGCCAGGCGGGCGGCTGTGCAGGCGAGGCAGGCAGCGGGGCGCGCCACGCGGGCTGCGGCGCAGGCGACCGCGCGAACCCTCCGCCCCACGGGCCCGGCCCGGGGAAGCGCGCACCGCCCGCGGGGAACGGCTCGCCCTTAGCGAAGTCCGGGTGCCTACGCGGCGCGCCCGCCGGGCCTGCGCCCGCCGCGCCCACGCCTGGTCCTCCGCTGGGCGGCACCGAGACGCCAGGCGTGCCCGCATTTGCACCTTTACCACCACCATACTGTAACATAACATAATTCAACATGAATATTATTTAATTCACTGCGTGTCGACAAGGCGTATTAGTCCTTAGAATTATATTGCCAAACTTTACATGTAATCGAAATATTTTTTTCAAGCATGCAGGTTAAGTGAACACATCCTTCGTCGATTACAACGTGGTAAATAAGAGCTTGTGTGTTACTGTCAGGTTTTTCTATAACTTTACACTGAATTCCCACGTCCCGTCTATAATTATGACACGAAACATAGGTGTTAATAAGAAAATCTACGTCATTTTTCATGTAACGATAAAAATTAATCAAGTCTTTAAAATTAATATAACTATTAGTTAAGCAACGAATGGACACACTAACTTTTTAAAACCAAAATTCTTAATGCTCCTAGCATTACATTTTATCATATGATAATATTAATGTCAAGCTATTTCACATTTGAAGCTTTATGCATATTTGTAACTATGTCAAAATAGCAGTTTTAATACGACTGTTTCTAAATAACTACGTGTATTGTGAAAAGAGAAACCTGAAACAGTCGTACTAAATCCATCACGATACAACTCTAGCTGTTCGCGCTTAAACCCAAACGTAGACGTTAAAAAGTTAAATTTCAACAATTCTTTGAATTAAAAAATTACAAAACTTAAAAACAAGGTGAATTAGGCTTCACCAAAGATTTACATACACAGATCGACCCAATTAACTTCATACAAACATTCATTGAAGAATACTTGTATGTCTAATCTATGTTAACAGATCTTTAAATATCAGCAATAATTAGATGCCTCCGAGTATGTAGCCGCGATATAGACAAAGCTATGATTCAGTTACACTTAGGGCTAAGCTTACCACGTTCAATACCACTTCAATTTTATTTCATGAAAGTGAATTCGCCAAGCGAGTCAGTGGCATTGGACGTGTTAGATGACCGACCGCTGTGAAAGGCATGCAAATGATCCAGTGGTCAATATAATTCGACGTGTAATGCCACCACCACACACTCTATACCTTGACTTCCATTTTATTTAAAAAAGATTTGGTTAAATTTTGATAGATAATCGGGTTTTGGTACAGTTTGAGCGGTCGCCGTGTTTCGACGTCCGACGTGTTCGAAAGCCAATTAATAACACCGCAAGCCAAAATTTAGTTAAAAACGTAAACAGAAGAAAAATTAACAGTGATAGCTGAAATTTCGTTAAGCGAGTGGTATTATTTCAATATAATGAAGCCAAAACCACTGATGATTGGCCCCCCACCGGGGCGCTCCCCGCTGCCTTCCTGGCCTCCTCCTTCGCTTCAAACTAGCTCGAGTTTTTAAGCGTTAGTCGAAGCTGTACTAATTATTTTATTAAATATTTCATTTTTTACAAAATATAAACAAGAAGAACATTAATTATGAAATAAAATTTAATAATCTTGCCTGATTCAATTTTAGTAAGTATAATATCTAATAGCTTTATATTTTTAGCAAATACCCATTTGAGAATTAAGCAGTTGGGAAAAGTCATTTATATGACTAACGTTTGTGTATTTCCCATTGAAAAATAATTTTATTAAGAAGTTTAAAACCTGGTATAGATTGCTTTTTTAACACAAGTGTATAATGCTCAGTGGTCAGTTGACGGCTGCAGGTAGGCGGGGCCAGGCAAGGCGGGGGGCGGAGCCGGTGCGGGCGTGTGTATGGAGACCGTACGTTGCCAATAGTATGGGAAGCGGTGTCGAGTGCGTGGTACAAACGTCCGTACGTAGGGCCGCGCGCTGTTGGGTACTGACGTTAAGGCATGCGGCATCGACGATGTACACGAAGGGCACGTATAGACCGGCCATGCCGAACACGTTGGA
>JAODUI010000010.1:3059316-3105089 GCA_027563995.1 Papilio gigon | reverse complement strand
ATCTATAATTTTAGCTTTTTTAGTGAAAATACCTATATATTTTGTACACTTATGATTACCTAAGGCTCATGTTGAAGGTAGTAGTCGGGGTAAGGCTGCGCAGGAGGCGGCGTGCCGGCCGGCGGCGGCGCGCCCGCGCGGTACCCGCCCGCATACCCCCCGTACCGGTACTCGCCACTACCGTACGCTCTGAAAAACATAATAGTCCTTACATTACAATGCTGACACCGGCTAAAAACATGGTACTCATGTCTTATGCAATAAATATTGTGTAAAAGTTGTTTAGTAGTCTTGAAGACAGTTTAGAATACTAAAACATGTCTTAATTGTTTTTAGCTATTTCCTTTTTTGTATTGTTATTTTAAAACAAACATTGATATGTCAAGTTTTTGTTAAAACCACATACCTGTCACCTTCTGGACCATAAGGAGGGTAAACGGGCCTGTTCGACGGGTATGGAGATCCATATTCATACCCGTATCCTTGTTGGTAAGCTGAAATAAGACATACATTATTTTAGAATACAAATGTGCAAAACGTTTATTAATCGTCAACACAAAGGCACAAAAACAATACAAAGGCCCAAAAATACAAAATAAATAAAAACACAAAATACAAGTCTAATCACAGTCACAAAAAACTTTGTCTACTGAGCCAACTAGTATTAAGCTTGGTCACATTTTGATAATTCTCTTCTTTAAAAGTTTCATTTAAAGCCGTCTATAAAACTATTATTTTTCATAATTTACAGACGCTATTAATTTTAATAATCGTGCAATACTTGTATTTACAACACATACACAGTGCAGCGAACATATCAGAACAGCCACAATAAATAAGCAAGAGATAGGAAAGATGTGTACAGGTGAGGTGAATCCATATTTACAACTGTTACAGTGAATGTGATCCCAAGGGTGACTTATAAATATTACAAGTAATTGTGGAAATTGAACCGGTCTTTGATAAATTATAGATTTCCTTAACATTATCCCTTAAAGTACAAAGATGTTGGATGATTTGTTTATGACATGGTCTTGGGACGGTTAATACAATGATGTGCAAGTGTCGGGGTGTGTGGGGGTGGGGTGGGTTAAGTACCTGGGGGTCTGCGCGGCCCCGGCGGCTCGTCGAAGGGGTTGGAGGCGGCGAGGTTGTCGCCGCCCGGCCCGCCGCCTACAACCACATGGCTTTAATCTACCCGCTACTTCATACGGAAATTGTACTGACACTTTTATTGTTAGCACGTCGAAATTTGACTAAGATTTTAATGTACATCACAAGGAAAGTATCAGTAAATTCCTATCAATATTATCCCCAAAATATTGCCATCAAAAATTCAATTATAATAACAGCTGATAGATTAAGATGTGGATTGTTAATGGCAACATTTAAAATTGACAGTGCTATTAGAAGAGTTAGTGGAAAGCATTAAGACGCATGATTTGGTTAGCGAGTAACACACATGGTTAGCCGGAAGTAGCACAAATAAAGAAAACAAGCGGCCACGCTTCGGTTCGTGTTTGCATGGTCTAGGACCGCTAGGTCATCTAGTGCTAGCCTAGAGCTCATGTACAGCGTCATACAAACGGTGCAGCTAGGGCACGGGCACTGGTGCATTCGCTTCGTGAACAACACGCTACAGCGCTGTTGCTCGCGAATTATGCCACTATATTTCCTTTCTACAAGTCACTATTGACAAATTGCCATCTAAATGCCATATTTGTTGGTCGCGTAATTATTATACAAATGATACAGCTTTATGTGTTTGTGTGTGTGAATGTTATGTAATGTGTTAATGTTTACCCTGCGGCTGCGTGTTGGGCGGCGGGTAGCCGGCGTACTGCGCGCCGTAGCCGTCCATGCCGGCCGCCGCGGGCGCGCCGCCGCCGCCACCGCCCCCGGACGGGAACGAATCTTGCGAATTCGATGACCCTGCTAAAAACAGAACAGCTCACTATTAATACATACGTCCTCAAGACATGTACTACTGTACTCAGATGTGGCTTGAACGCTAAGTGTGGATTTATTCAAAATCTACATTTTACCCACTCTTGAGTGTGGTAGATGATATCAATAGCTAAAGAAGTAAAGATCTGTAGTTTTCAAAGTTACCGGCACTAGCAGTATTATTAGATTTGCCGCCCTTCTTCTTAGTTGAAGCTTCTACTTGGTTGATAATAGGCTGGGGATCGATCCCGCCGCGGTCGAAATGACATTCATAGGCGAGCAGATTCTTCGTGTAGTGCTTCCGAAGCGTGTAGGCCGCTGAAGACGAGGCACCGATTCCCAACAGACCCGCTATATCCTTCCACGTTTTGTTCTTTGTGACCTGAGGAGTTTTAAAATTTTAGTATTACGTATAATTCTTTAAGTGAGGACGTCTTATTTTTTAAATTGAACCTAAATCTGAAGTAGTTAAAAACAAAGCCATAACTCTAAAATCTTATGACAAAAAAAAAAATGATTGCAGCTGTATTTAACATTTTTTTTTTTTAAATATGAACTGGTTCGTCTGTATTAGCAAAAAACCAGCCAGCCAGTTGTGTTTTTAAAAATACATTTAATCAGTATGTATGTATATTTGAATGATATTTGTAAAGTGTAAATAGCACAAGAAATAGTATTAGCGCGATGAAAACACATGTAATGTGGTTATTCATTACTAGCAACGGGAAGGTGCAGCACAAACGCAACTGTCCTAACATAAATCGAAAACTAATATTCCGAACACGTCAAGTGTAAAGTTTTCAGCAAACAACACCCGCACGAAGCGTCCGCCGCGCCCGCCGCGTCGCGCACATAAACCGTCTATTTTACAGTACTCGTTGGAAAAGACGATAACTCGGTTTATTTAATGAGTGGAAACCTCACCATGCCTACGGCTGAGAATATTAAGTTTTCCTAACGGAGAGTAGAACACGTGAGCGGCCGTCGGCGGTTGCCAATCGACTGGCTCGCCTTACGGATGCCAACTAGTGATGGCCCGTCGCACAAATATCGATGGTCAAGCATTACATTCAAATGTATTTATAGTAGATTACATCAATACTGCGACTACCAATTAGACATTAGAACATCAATATGATTGCACAAGTATATCACGAATAAGTCTACATTTAATTGGTAATTTAAATTATAAAATTACTAATAACGCTTTATTAGAATAAATTATGTTTTGATTACGCGGGTACTGCGTTGTGAGTTTACTAAATCAAATATCGACATAAGCTTATTATCGACATTTGAGTTGCATTGAACATCCCTGGCGCTGACATTGTTCGTGCATCGTATGCGGCCTCAGCGAACGCTCTAATGATAAAAATTTATTAACTGTCGTTAAAAGCTGGCGAGTTTATGTCGGTCGTTCGCATAGAGCCGGCCGTATATGCACAACATAAATCCTAGAAGTCGATTAGTCTCAGCTGCATCATCAGGACGGCGGGTACACGTTGCATCACCTTTACATTTTTAAAGTTAATTGAATTGCCAGTTTGATTGCAATGCGTATTTTTTTATATCAATATGGTGTCTGTTCACATTACAACCGTCAACTAAGCTGGACTGGAATTAATGTTTGACTAGAAGTTACACGCTAGATTACACTATACTCGCTATTTTTGTATGTCATAGGTACCTCAACAAATCCTCCGCGGTCGCGCACCAGCAGATACAGCCGATAGAGATCTAACGGCTGCTTGGATATCGTGGGGCAGGCGGCGATCGGCGTGCGCCTCTCCTCCATGAACGCCAGCAGCCGCTCCACCCAGCCGCGGCGCTCCGGCGCGTCGTCCATCTCGTACAGCTTGCCCAGCGAGTCCGACTTCTGTCAACACACGCACACATACAATATCACGTCAATACATACATACTATGCAGTGCATTGCAAATAAGAATGTGCATAGACCAGCGTTTTACTTGACGTCATAGCGATCAAATCGAAGAAAATGGATAGAGTCGGCGAAACCTTTTTATCTCAATTTTTTTGTATCTGTATTTGTTTGGAGACTTTTGATAAAAAGGCCATTGTAAATTTAAGCCTGTTTCAAAGTTAGTAATCATTTGCCCTTTCTTATGTTGGCAACCAGTTACATATTCATGATGTTGATCGATTGTCCGTCTAAATTTATCTACTTAAATATTAAGTATTACAAAACGTCCATTATTATGTAAAACGTTGAAATCATTTCAATAAAAATATGTAAATTTATTACAACTACAAGGGTAATAAGTAGCTTAAAAGCGGAAACGATTTTTTAACTCATCACGATTGAGTCGTTTCAAATGTAACAGCAAATAACCACCACCAAACGATGATATACAACTAAAAAGCTGTTACAACATATACGCTAACATAATCAAGCACAAGCGAGATTCAAAAAAAATTATTAAATTCAGTATAGAAATATTGTTTTAGTAAACACGTCGATTGCCAATAAGTCAAGATTACTAAATCATCTTGTACTGATTTCAATTCATAGTAACGTAGGCTGGCTAAAGGATTTAAAGAAAAATACGATAGGCGAGTATTGAGGTTTTCAAATATTTTGGCAGTTCGGAACATTGTGCGTCGCTGTGTAGAACACAAATTTAAATGTAACGGATGAGAGATGCGAGAGGACATTGCGCGACGCGCAGAGGAAGTTGTGCTGTCAAGATATTTGAATCGACGTATAGTTATAAGTAAGAAGTAGATACCGCAGCATCGCTAGTGTGGACTAATGTGACAGTAAATATTCTGTAATTTTCAAAAATCTCTTTTGCTCGTCTCTGCTCAGAACAGCTCTTTCAAAATGCATTCTATTTATATATGTTTTAAAGATTTGCAGTTTTAATAATTACCAACCATCGAACCAAATAATCGAACTCGAACCATTTTTGTTTCTCTATTGCATTTTTTAAATTTATTACTGTTGTTTATCATGTGCATGTCCACGCATTTTTTAACCTAACAAAATCTAAACTATTAAAACTTACGTGAGACATTTTACTATACTACTTATAAAACGGCTTAACTCACGTGTAAATCGGTGTCAGTACCGATTAGTTTCGAGCCCATCGGGGGCTCATCTTGGCTCATCTACAGGGTGAGTGGGATCGGTATCGAAACTAGTCGGTACCGATACCGATTTACACGTGAGTTAAGCCGTTTTATAAGTAGTATACTTACAAAATCTTTGTATCGATGATAAAGTTCGATTATAATGTTCGGTAGTAACACGTAATGAGGGGAATGCCAGACAATGAGGTATACAGGTAACGACTACATGCAGTGTGATGTGTTATTTATGTTAGAATTTGATTTTAGAGAGCTAACATGCCAACTATCTGACTTGATATAAACCTTTGATCTGTAGGACTCCGGCGGTATGTGACTGTTAAACACCTGAAATACATTACAGAAAATGCAATTCCTTCCTCTCGCTCCCACACTACGCTACACTACACGACAAGCTATATATTACTATATTTCAAACAAAAACAAAATCTAACCATTGAACAAAAATTATGTACTTTTATAAGAGGCAATTGTTAATGTAAAAGTTTCTTTAAGAAAATAGCTTAGTGCTTTCTACAAAATATCTTAAAGTCTTTATGACCATTAAACGACTCTGAAAGCAGCATTTCCAGTAATAATTTTTGTTCACAAGTCAGTTATAAAATTTAAGGTGTTTTAGGACTCGGGGTATAAATTAGTCACATCGATTAGCATATCAGTTGACGTGGATATAATTGTGGCTATTGGTGGTTCATCCCGTGCTTCACCTGCTCGCGAAACTATGATCATGTAAAAATAAGCACCGCCAATATAATGATAAATTTAGATTGATTATACTTAAATTTTACAATGATATGTACATACATTTATGTAGGAATTACATTATGTCATGTACATTGAGGTACCAGGTGTAGGATTGTGATTTTAAGTTTTCATAGCGTGTCATTGCTTTCGCTTTATATGCTGAAAAACTAGACTTATTGTAGAAATTTTATATATCCTTTTATAATCGTTATAAGTGTATTGTGATTTGTCATTGTGAGTGTTGTGTGGCGATGGTTGTCGCCTGAGTCGGACTCACGGGACTGGACGGCGGGCGCCAAGCGGCGGGCGCGTCGTAGTCGTCGTGCATGGAGGAGTGCGAGCCGCCGCCGGGCGAGGGTGAGGGCGCCGCGCTGCCCGCGCCGCCCGCGCCCACTTCCTTGCGCCCCTTCGACCCGCACTGCTCCTCGCCTGACGCTGGAACACGCACCATCATCACTTAGTAACAGTCAGCGACAAACGAGATACATTATTTATAATACATTTGCTCAAAAAATGTCAGTGTTGTAGGGTTCTTTGGTTATGCGATAGTTTACAAGTACCGGCGGAAGCGTTGCTGAGCGTGCTCTGTTGACTGCCCTCGTCCAACGGCGCACCGTCGGGGCCGGTGGTGACGAGCGCGGTGGCGGGGGCGGCTGGCCCGTTGTCGTGCTCGCCCGGCGCCACTGGGGGCGGCATCGCTTCGCCCGGAGGACCCATATGTCGTGCACCCTGTATGGAACATTTGCTATGTTCATTTGACACTATAAAGTGATGAAAGTATTGACAAGATCTATGAAGCCCAAATTGGTATTGCCACCAGAAGTTTGATTTGTGTACCTTGAGCGGAGGATAGTGCTGTGGCGGATGGGGCGGCGGCGCGGGCCGGTAGCCGGCGTAGGGGTAGGGGTGATGGTTGCGTGGCGGGTAGCCGTAGGGCTGCGGCGGGTAGTGCGCGGCCTTGTACGCGTGGTGGTAAGGTTGCGCGACCATAGCGCCAGGCGCTCCGCCCGCGGGCACCGCGCCGCGCGCCGCCGGCCCGCCGCCGTCCGACAACGATGACGACGGCCGCGGGGGCATCGGTACGTTTTGAGTTCCTGAAATACAACAACAATACAATTCATTTACTATATTATTCTGAACATAGATAGACGTTCCTGAAACCAATATTTGAAGTGTTACAAGAACTATCCAGCGACGATCTTTATCAAGATAGTTAAATATAATAAATAGCAATATTAACAAAAAATTTGATAGTTTTATTTAAAAAAAAATACAAGTTCTCATGACCTTGTGCTGACATCAGTGTCAAGGCAATGACCGATAATCATATGTAATTTAAAGAGGAAAACAAATAGCGTTATCGTGAGGTAATCTACACATGTCCATCAATCGGTGATATGAATATTTAATGATTTGAATATCATTCATTAGACAATCTGTGTAGCATTTTTTTACAAGGAGATTATTGTCCTTTAAGTTGCAGCGTATATTACATTATGTCGTTATCAAAACTTACGTCTACAATAAAGAAATTTTCATCTATTTGATTGCTCAATTGGAAATCATAGAATATGGCTGCATGTATGTTGCTGAGAATCTGTTTCCCGATCATGAGAGGAAAAAGGACCATTGTACCTAACGCGTGCACCATTCTCTTGAATTAAGTTGTATTGTGGAGAGTAAGCGGCGGGCGCTGTGTGGAGTGGCCGCATGAGCGCACACAGACACAGCGGGCGGGAGCAGGCACTTGTGCACATCAATTTGAATACTACAGTAAACGAGGGCTCGCCTAAGCCGGCGCATCACATCAATCGGGGACGGCGAGGCGACGGATCACTTTCGTTTTCCGGCGCACGTGAGCAGCGCGCAGCCCGCCAATTCTCCGCTGCACTTTATCGCAGCCGTATATGTGGCCGCGACACGCACGCGACGCATTGACCGAGGCCGAGACACCGATGCCGGTGATTTGCAGCGACGAAAGTGGTATTGCAGCTTTTATGTGGGTCGATCTGGACTCGCACAATGTGTACTTATATTAGGACGTTACAGAGCGCCCGTCGCACTTTGAAGTTGCGAATAAAGATCGACAAGCGAATCGAAATCATAGAACTGCCGCCTTAATTGGGCTACGTCGAAAGGAGCGGCGGTTGGGAAAAAAATCAGAAGGGTCGCCCCTAATTCGATGATCGAATGTTATCGGGGCATTAAACAGTTAGTCGGCACAATCAGACGGCCGGCAGACGGCGAGGCGCCAGTGAATCATAGATAACAGCGTCGTCATACGCGCCCACCTATATATCTATTTGTTTACGGCGACCTTTAATGACTGCATGCGCGCTAACGGGGTCGTCCGGTCCGCCCGGATCCGACGAACCTTGTAAAAATAAACAATGAATGACGCCCTTTACAAAACATTTAAGAGCTCTCTCCGTTCTTTTTATTCAAAACAATATGGAGTGTGCGAAATGTGAATTATCTCTACCGCGCCCGCATATTTTCGTTCTAAAATCAGGACCTTTGAACGATCCTAAGCGTCGAAGGCACTTTTATGTGCTTATAAACGAGAGCACAACCTTTACAATGACTAGGGTTTCATTTTTAAATGAAAATAACGACAGTTTTAGAAAATGCCTTTACTGTACAGTACATGCGGTACATCAGAGGATTATTCTTTAATAAACTTTCAATTGTGATACGTATAAAAACATAACTGTTGAAGTCTATAAACACACTTGTATTCAAAACGTGTTACAAAACGCAAAGTCATTATTATGTCTGTTTAATCCGTTAGCCTAATTATGTGAATTATTATCGAGTTGCATGAACGCTTTTAAGTAACTGTAGACATTACTAAATATCCCTACTGTTGAGTGAAAAGATCATTTGGTAATCATTCTAAAGAACAGCGATTGACGCATCCTTAAATATCGCACAGAGTCGACTGATGGTTATCTGAGCAGCACGTCATTGTGGCTATCTCATAGCTCTGAGCAGTAACGAGTGTCGTGATGGCGATTGTCGAGTCAACTAAAGATACAAATACGAGTAGGTACGACCCGCTCTGTCAAGGGCAGGCAGTCGCCGAGCCGAGGTCTTTACTTTCTCAGCTCACACCACCAGCACGTCAGCACGTGGTGTGGCAAGTTGTGCAGCTGATTTATATACGACTTATTCATGCATTCATATAACGTTCAATATTTTAATCACGACATTCCGTGGAATAAAAAAGCAATTAAGCATGCCAAATATTGTTTTTTATTTAATTAAATTGAGCGGAACGAAACGCCTTGCTCTAATTGTGTGCCGAGGCATTGACCTCTAAGTTTGCAAATTATATGGACATTGCGCGCGGCCAGTGTAAATTGCAGTCCATTTGTAATGTCAAATATGATTACCAGTTTTATATGAAATTTCTTCACAGCATTGAATGAAATAATTAAATTCTGAACCAGTTGTACCATTGATATCCAATAAAAACTAAATTCACATCCGATATTTGAACACTTCATACGACTACGTTTGTCGGTTCCTGGGCCAACTGTTGTATGATTTGCGATTTTAATTAACTAATGTAGTCGGGTTAACACTGTCCCTGTATTGGCCACGGCGCTGGAATGCGGCAGTGCCAGTGGCGGTGGCGGCCGCGCACTGCATGCCGCATTCCTGAGCGCTTGCCGGCCGCAGTCTGCACAACTGACACGCGATTGACTAATGAGAGATAACGATACCACATTACATGTACTCTGGCGAGTTCACCGTGGACCTCCACTGCCTCTACCGTTCATAAGGCTTATCGAGACCAACAGTACAAAAAAGCATTGTGCGTTATTTAACTTATTCAGTGCTCGACTGCTGCTTCTCGACTAGGTCACTTCAGCAGATGATAACTATGTGTAAATGGAGGCATTGAACGTGTTAACATTGCTGGGTATATCGTTCCACACTTTGCTTATCGCTTTTATATAAATGGAGATAACGGTGTCAGATACACCGTAGTAAGGGGCTTGTCTATAATAATAAGCATCACACGTCCGGGTAGTACAAGTGTGGCCCACGCGGGGGCAATGTAAAATAAACAGGCGACTCACCGTCGTCTATTTGTATCGAGAAACGTAAGCGGCCAAGTTAAGTACTTTGTAGTCAATTTAATTTTATAAAGAGCCCATCTAAACGACTAGGGTATAAAACTAAATTGCTCCTTTTCAAACGAATCACACATTGGATGTATAGAATGGTACCTATTTGTTTCATTGAAGTTAGCTATCTATGTAATTCTATCATAAAAAAAAACTGTCTCGATTGTTTACGTATCTGTAGAAACGAGTTAACACTTTGAGTTGTCCTCGTGTATTCAATGAAAGCTAATAAAGAGTCGTTGCGTGGTCACATGTGGTGGTGTGTGTCTGTGAGCATAACGGCGATAATAAAAACGGCCTAGTTAGTGAAAACGTCGCAGTCACGACGCGCCGGTCGGCAAGGCGACCCATTAACAACAGATCGCTGCTGCCCGACTCTATTTACTCGCATGGCTTCATTAAGTTATCGCGGCAACAAAGGACATTTCGATAGAATTGAATTTTCATAACAAATATGAAATTGATGGACTATCTTAAAGAAGTTAAATGGAAAACGAAGTCAAAGTCATCCCAATTACTATTTGTAGGATATAAGAATTTTTGCAGCCATTGTTAGACTAGGGAGGGCGAGACTGGGGTCGGCGTGGAATTAATTAGGATGTGCAACAGTCGCACTTGCACGAGTCGGTCAGTGAAAGAATATTAGAAGACGGTGGGTCGTTCAACCCTCGTCCGACCTTGACCCCATTAAACTGATCTGAGTCCCGGTGTTATCTGAATACAATTAGAACGAGTGGTGCAAACTGGATCGCGTTGGTTATGCAACAAGTGCTCGATTGAACAATGCCTGTTTTCACTTCTATGCCAATGTCATTTTCGAACAATCGCCCTAATCCCAGCGTACAGTAATTAACAGATTAATAATAGAAATTCAGTTCAAACGGATAAATTGGCCTGTGGAACGAGTAGAAATTTGAGAGATTCATTCATGAACTATCGCAACTTCTTCATAAAGACATCGGCAGTTATAGGTTATATACCTCAAAAAGCTAACGATACTCTCAATAGTAGGCATCTTTGTGTACCACGGTGTTAGTGTCAAGTTTATTCTAAACAGAAAGAGGATAATACTACGTGTGAATATTTAATACATTACATGTATGCCGTGTAATTTTAGCTCGTTTTTTATGATTGATGAATTACGAATATTACGTACCGAAACATTTTGTGTCTCATATCGATCATACAGAGTAAACACAACACAGAAATCGTGTAACCATTATGTTACTATTTAGACGCGAGTACGTAACAAATGTTCCTCGTTCAACTTGGCAAGTTGTAAATAATAAATATGATTCGTCGAGCCGCCCCGGCGGCGGCGGCGGAGGGGTTGTACATATAAAAAAAGCAAACAAGACAAATCGTTTACGTGAAAACGATCAAAACAAACATTATGGCGGGATCCGAGCAAAAAGAGTTTCTTTCGTTTTTTTTCTGTGCTCTCATTTAAAAGGGGTCGTCGGCCTTCCAAGGACGCGGGAGCACGTGCTGGCTCGCCGGAATTTATGCGACGACAGACATTTAAATGAACAGGTGTCTTTTTATTGTTTATGTAACCTTAGAACCTTTCTAAAATAAAAACTCCGTAACAAGTTGTATGGTGACTGAGGGATATCCCTTGCCATTTAAATGGTTTTTATTTTCGCATTCAAGCATTCGTCCAATTACGCTGTTTAAGAATTTTCTGTTATTAATCAGGAATTAACCTATTTGTTTCATATTAGTTACAGAGCAGTTTAGTGTGGAACACATCAAACATTCATAGAGAACGCTCTACGTTAACGGACGGAACATATCCGTCACGTCACGTCACGTCACGTCACGTCAGTAGGGCGATGTGTTCAGTCGCGGTTGCGTGTCCAGTAGAGCATGGCTAGATGTAGATAGCGGCCACGCGGCCGACCTGCCGCCTGTTACTTGCTATACTAAGGAGATAACTACAAGACGACACAGCTCAACTAAGTGCTAAATAGATATTTGTAAAAACTATCTATTCGAGGTTGGTATTTGGATAATACCAACATTATCGTAAACTCACTAGGTAGATCGCTCCTTAATGTGATAGAAGGCAAATAACAATTTTAGTAATCTAGAATCATTTAAATCGAATATGTGGCGGGTCCAGCTTCAACCAAGAATTCTTCATGATCAATTTCGCCCTCCCGAGATCATGTAATCAAAGTTCAGTATTATTTTGCTGTCATCGCTTACGTCACGGTAGATATCCTAAAGCTGAAGCTATCGAGCAAGAGAATCCGCTCGAGTCGCAGCGCGCCTTATCTCGCCCGATGGCATTCCTCCGGCCGACCGCTGATACGCACGACGGCCGACTGCGAAATGCTTTTAGCGCCCGTATACCGTGGCAAGTGATCACCTCGGAACAACAATATACGCTCTTAAAACTACAGCACTAGAGTCTCAAACTAATCAACTTAAAGCACCGTTGGGGATAAAGCAAAGGAAGCCCTATAAATAGCGTTGTAGAGTCGTTTTCGTAAGTGACGCGGAATGCGGGCGTCGAACAATACGCAATTCACCTTCGAGCGCGTCGAGTTGCGGTATTGCGGCTTCATTGTGTTAAAATAACGACGGAGCTCGCATTGGAAACGAGCACGGGTTCGCTCGATAAACACGGCTTATTATTCGGTAGCGACGGTAACAAACTCTCTAGTCTAGTGGCCCATCTGCACTACATATGTTTTAAAAATGTCATTGCTTACGAAGCAGTGAATTCTTTGAAAGTAAACAATAATACATTTTAAAGGTATGTATGATTAGTAATTAACTTTAACTGAGCCGGTACAATTTATAAATGTACATATCTTAAAGCATCATGAATTTGTATGTCTTTTTCCTCGTGCGAGCGCTTCGTATAATTTTCCAATGAGACTTCGCTAGCTGGCTGTTTGTCGAGAGTCGAGAAGCCCGACGACGAGCCGAACGGTTGACGTCATACTGTGTTAAGCCTCTACCTAGTTCGCAGGGTCGAGTTACGAGAAACCTCACAAAGGCGCGCGCTACATCGGCGGTTCGGAGTTGGTAGGTACGCGAGCGAGCGGAGTCGGAGCATCGTTGGACGGCGTCCGGCAAGGCGGGCGAGCTGGCGGACGGGTTTCGGAGTGGAGGCGTATTGCGGTCACACAACCGGTATTGGAGCGCAGTCGCCGCTCGTCCGCTGTTCGAGCCCGAGCCCGATGTTTTGAGAAAGCCAAGTTGGGCGCTCGAGCGACGTTAACAAAACACGATCGCTTTGTGGCCGCCGTTCGTTAAGGCCCCGGCTTCGTAACGAAATGGCGAAACGCTTTTTAAGGTGGACACTAACGAACTACCATGTTGCTAACTATTTGGAAACACAATTTAAGGGGAAAGCAGTGCACTGCGGGAACCATAACGCCTGCGGAAACTCGCTCAACTGGTGCACATTTCATGTTAACGATATTTGAAGTGTATTCTTATTAAGAACAAAAAATTACCGTGAAATAAAACAATGCGTTATTATTGTAGTATTCGAAAGTAATCAACTGTGACATTAAATCAAAAACACGTTATTTCTAACATTCGTGTGCCGGTAGAGTAGATTGAAAACGTGAGATTATTAATTTGAACAATGATCACCAGTTCTTTAAGAAGTATCTCGGTAATTTGAAAGTAAAATTAAATTTTAAACGCGTTGCCTTCAAATAATTATTGAAATTGTTGTCGTCTAAAATATGTGCAATGACAACTCTGCACGTTGCATGTACGTCAGGCCAAGTACATGTGTAACAGATCTATCTATCAATGAAAAACAATTTCAATACATCAAGCTCGCAGTACGAAACATATCTACAGCAATAGTTAAAATAATCCCGGACTCATGAATGAAATCGTACCCCATCTCTGGGATCAAACACGTAAAGTAAATACATACGTAGGTACATAGGTTTTGTGGGCCGGCGAACAGTGGGTAAGTAGGTATATAGAGGTAATGCGGCGTCCTCGGCGGGCGTACCCCTCAAGGACATTCCGAGGGAAGCCCGACAAGGGAGTTACAGATCTTCGCATAAATCTGTCAACTCTGAGAAATGCTTATCTAGACACAGTTTCTAGCTCGCCGCCTGACAGTTACAAACATTGTATCACACTATAGGTATAAATACTATAAACTTATGCTTTTATAGGACATTGTCTAAGTTTACGTCTTCTCCAGGAATAACTGAATAGGGCTTCTACCTCATGTACTTTGATTAACTAGTAACAAAATTTATAAGTCTTCAATTTTAGTCTAGATGTATAAGTTTGTGTTAAGTCTTTCTGTTCTGCTGGTCGGTTTATTACCGATATTACGCGTGACTTTGAATTCGATACAATTATGGTCGCCTGCCGACACGCTGTCCATGCGACATTCTTGTACGCTCGCAGCTCGCAGCTCGCAGCTATCACCTGGCGACGACTGCAAATAATACGGAGAACTCGGTACTGTATTTCCGAACGCAACCCACTTGACATTTAACTGGACTTTTTTAATGAGCCGAGTAACAGGAAGGCTGCGGCAGATATCGACATTGCCGTTGGGACCGGCGAACGGGTGCGCACTGGAAAGTTATTCTGCATCAATGCAAGCATAATCGCCTGCTTTTTATCTTTATATATTTTGAAAAATGACCGTTTTCCGAAAATAATGGTTACGTTTAGGATCTTTATATTGTGGACACGTCATCTTGTTTACAGGTCTCTTAATGAAAGGTATTGAACGAAAAGGTACTTATATGTTATAAGTATAAAATGTCGCTGGGGTGGTGTTTGTTGGGTGCTTTGAAAACATAGGAAGATTGTTGTTGCCGATTGCACTGATGGTCCGGCACGTAAGACTGACGCGTCGACACTCGGGGGTGGCGGGTCCTGTTTTGCGTGCTCGCCCCCCGGGTGGGGGGTAAGTTTTTCACGAGGCCCTATATACCGCGACCACCCCTCACTCGTACATAAGGTGGGAGGACGGGGTGGTTCGCGCCCGCAAAAGGGGCAAAATACGGTGTACTCTGGGCGCCCGAGCTATGTGGGTCAATGTCGGGAAAGCCCGCGTCTGCCGGTGACGAAGTATGCACAATGAATCCGATCAACATACCTCACAAAGATGTTACTCTCGGCCCAATCGACGACAGACCATTCACAAGTGTTACCACCAATCATAAGATAAATAAAAGATCAAAATGCACACTGCCAGACTTACGCACTTATAGCAAGTAAATTTGTTAATTTATTGACTACCATGATGTGTAACAAGTCTTTGACAAATTAGGACCATAGAAGAGCAATCCTGTTAACTATAGGCCGTAGAAATGTTGAAATTATTTTCCACGCAACTTACAGATAAGTAAAGGAAAAATGATTAAATAAGAAATCTGTAGCACCAAGTTGTCAGGACAATAACATGGTGCGTTCGTTTTATATACGAAATGTTACAGGAAAAAGTCCATTGTGGAGAAAAAGCAGGAAAACTTCTTTAAGGAAAAAGTGATAGTACAAGACAATATAAAGGAATCGTCAAGGAATACGAAATTCATTGACAAAATAATTTTGTCAATTAATGCTTTAACAAAGCCAACGCCTAATGGCAATCGGAACTTTACTTCTCAACCAAACAATGACAATGATGAAATATCTATTGCCACGAAAAATATCATGTACTCAAGGAATGGTACACATATTGATACCACATGTTCCAAATAGCGTTTGCGTTTGCTTCGTTAGCTCGCTTCACGCGCGATCACGGCCGCCTCTCTCTACACGCGGACGTTTTTCATTCGTCATTTGGATCTGTCAAACTTGGTAGTGAGCACAATCATTCATCAATCGACGAGATGCACCGTCGTCTCAATAACAGCAATTAATGTTGTTGCCACGCTCATTCATATTCATGTGACGCTCCAACTGTGCTGTAATACTGAACGCGATCAATTACGATTGATTAAATTTTACATGATTTATGTGATGCCAATTTACGTATCGTACGACAACTTTATTGTACACGTCATGGTATTTAGATCCCTAATCTGTGTAAACGCTAACCGCTAATCTTTAACTTTAATTTCTTATAGAAGCTATAATCCTACTTCAATAATCAAAAGAGAAAATTGGATTGGAATTTTGCTGAAATTGAATAGTATTTGAAAGTAAATTCCATTAGTTAGTATAGTTCTAAGTTACTATCGATTCTTCGAACAGACTGTTTGTCTGGTTATACGAAAACAGAGTTGAATGTGTCTCTTCCCTGGAGATTTAAAACCATCTTATTCTGATACCCTTGTGTGTGTGTGTGTGTGTATGTGTGTGTGTGTGGTGGTAGGTATACGTACCGACAGCCGGTGACATGGAGCGCGAGCCGCTGGAGCCGGTGGGGCTGGGCGTGGGCCTCAGGTGCGGCGTGGTCGCGCGCCCCGCGCCGCCGCTGCCGCTGCCGCCCGAGTCATTGCTGTTCTGACCTGTCAGATCCTGCAACAGACATCATCATCTCAATACATCATAATGATATCGACTTTGGTGTTAAAATTTATGCAAGCATTGAAAAAAAATGTCAATCTTCATTTATGCACAGACATTGTTATAATTAACTTGTTCGGCTGAAGATTTCCAAACAAGGCCGTTCCAGTGTTGTATTTAACTCAATGAAAGTGTACTTTATCGTAAGATAAACCATTCCGTGTGTGCGTTTCCCAATTAAATCAGTGCGATGATTTTTAATGTCATTCTTTTGCAGTGGATATTTGTCAAGAAACACATAATATAATTATAAACAGAATGTTGTTTTTGCACGTTCACCGCGCGGCCTGTGTGGCCCGCGCACGTTCACTCCACACGCCCTTTCCTCGCGGGGTCCACTTTCCTTCATTCTCACGAGTCCCAGCCGCCGGTACATTCCTTTCCCTACTTTCGTCATAACAGCTTTAAAAGCGAAACGCTACGTTGCTTCACCGACGCCATTTGTTCGTGTGGTCTTGTCCAGCACAAGTTTCGATACATTAACATGTTTTTTTTTATATTCGTACACTTGTCTAATCCTGTCCATACAAATTATGCAATGTAAACGACCACTATTAGGAAGAGGGAGGGAAGCATATATTATTTCCACAACTCAACTAACACATTATGTTCACCACTTTGTATAGGTAAAACGATATTTACCTAATAATGTAAAACAAATTTATACTCATACTAATTTTTGACCGCGACTTCGTCCGCACGGAATAAAGAAAATAACAGCCTATGCGTTTATACAAGACAGCAGTCTATGTCTGCGCCAAAATGTCATACAGGCTTGTCGTTTACGAGTTACCGGTTAAAAGATATTACATACATCCATCCATCCCAATATCCACATTAATAATATTATAGTATAGTACCTTTAGAATATCTAGTATGATATTTTTTTAATAATTTGCGTCTCCCATAAAAAAAGAAAAGATTTTCATAAAATTAAAGTTAATACCAAACAAAAATTACAACACACGAAATGTTACCCTGATTCTCACTTCAAGGTAGTTTCGCGTGCCAGGTGACAGGTGGACGATATGTCAATGTAATGTAAGAATTCTTCTTAATGCTCCAGTGACATTCTTTTAGCGAACAACAAGCAAGGGCCAAGGAATAAGGTTGTTAAAGCGTAAACAATTTTTTTAAACCGCAAGCAGGTTTGCTTCATTACCAGTCGTGCGCACGTCACGCCGCGTACGCAATTAGTATACGAATAATTTCCTATGTGAGACGCCTTGACACTACAACCTCGGCCGCGACGCCGGCTGCCGGCTGCCGGTGCCCGCTGCAACGGTTAGCTCCTATCGTATAACTATATACAGGGCACGTTCGCGCAATAAACTTCACGAGGATTCCCCGGAATCGAACAAAACAAACCTCTTCAAGTTCCGCTCGAGCTATTCCTAATAGACCTTACGCAATAGACGCGCTTTTGTAAAGTCATCTACCGTTGTGTCAAAATGAACTTTACGAACAATGTTGAGGAATGGAGTGGTTCGGCTGTACACTTACCGTTTCAATAGAAGTGGGTCCCCCGACTCGTAAATCAATCGCAGCTCGATGTCGATCGCGTTTCGACTGCAAGGTTACGTAGATTCGGTGCAACAAAACCGGCAATCGACGACAGCAAACTGCCAAGCGGATGCGTAAACACCGAGCTTTTCCAAGTTAAAACCTCGCGATATTATTGTATTCTCTACACGGGCGCGTTCACAGCGAGCGAAGGCGCTCGACGAGGCAGCAGTAGGCAAGTCGGGCCGACCCCCGCCGGCGAGGTTAATGCGGGGCCGGGGCGCGGGGCGGCGGCGAGCGGGGCCGGCGCGGGGGGCGGGGGCAGTGCGCGATAACCGCGCCGATGTTTTTGCCGCGCTCCGGCCGCTCGCATGGCGGCGTCCCGCTCGCACCCGCGGCCGCGCTGCGCCGTCGCGCCTCGCCGCGCCGCGCCGCTCCGGCCGCTGTTTTATTGCGCGACGATTTTAACGTGCGCTCGCAACGTCCGCCGGAGCACAAAAGTTTTTATGGAAATTTCATTCCGAATGCGCCTCGCCCGCTCGCTCGGGAACGTCAATATAAAAGCACGATAACGAACGGACGAGTCAATTAATTATTATTGTTGGAAGCTGTCGGGACGTGCCGGGCCGCGCGCTCTATCTACGTTCTGTTTCTGTATTGCTCTCCGCGGTGGACACGTCTTTTTACTTTAGTATTGAATAAAAGATGTAGCGCATTAGAGCACTGTAGTTGCGTTATAAACTCACAAATTTCCCTCCTATAAAATACAATGTTGAGCTTTGAAATATTATTCGATGCAAATTTTAAAAGCATGAAGAAATTTTATTGCGCAATTTTTTTATTAGCGAAAATGTAAAAGAAGAATCTATAAAATAAGGGTTGGAATGTCGCCTACAAATTGCAAAGTAGTGTCGAATAACGATATGCAGGTAAACTGCTTATTAAATATTTTTACAGTCAATGTGTGGAGGGTGAATTATGATAATAAGAAAGGGCGTACCAAAGAAACGCCAAAAAAGTTACAACCAGCCAGAATGACGGTCGGGTGTGAAACCAATTTGACAAGTACGATATAAGCAGATCGCTTTGAACGATGTAAATCTCACTAGTTAGGGTTGCCACTTGTAGTTATTTGTTAAAGAAAGATTTCACATAGTTGGTAGATGTTGATTCGCTGGCAAATCGGAGCGGGCGGTATTAGTCGCGTTGCGTTATAAATGCGACGACCGACTGCACTTGGCCCAAATCCGGCGCGCATCAACAAGAGACTTCACCCATATTATGTGTACCTATGAACAGAGTTACCACGATAACTTTAAAAGCAGATTTTTATTTTTGAGAAATCTTTTTAGGCATCATTTCTAAAATTAATTTCGAAGTTACCTTTATTCGACGCCAGAGTTTATCTGTGGTGAGATTACCACAAAGTAATTGCTTTTCCATGAAAAAAACACAATTGATTTCTAATTATTTGATTTATGGAAAAAAGGTATATTGGTACCTACAGACGTAACATCGTGAACACACTGTACTGTACCGATTTCAGCGGAGGCAGAGCTCTTAATTCAGAGTGGCGCTGCATTGCGCGTCGCTAAGTGGACTAATCAGACTTAATGCGACGACAAAAAAGACACAGTAGGGGCTAAGCCAAGTTAAAATATTTGTACCTCTGACACGAACACAATCCTTTCATGTGTTGCTTATGTTACACTTTGCACTAAGGGTAGTTTAGATTTGCGTAGAACACGTTTTGTATATGTTTAATGGAATGTAACCACGGTACAGTAGAGTGCGAACATTATGTTAACAGATATGATAAGCAAAGTTAGTACACGTAGCAAAGAAAGAATAATCGTGACGTCATAGAGGAATCTTTGGAAATGTGTAAAGTTCGCATCGCTGATATTGTTTAGGAAATTTCATTTAGTCATTACTGTATTCATATCTTGAATTCCAATGGCTGGGCTGTCTAATCTTTAGCACCTTGGCATTGACATAAAATCTAGACCGATTTTTCCTGTCATGAGAATTATTACCATTCCAGTGTAATGATTTCCAGTAAGCTACACATTGTGCAGTGGGGTGAGACGTGTCAGCCGAGTGACTGCAGCCAGATGACCGCCGCCCCGCCGGGGCTAGGTCAGTGGCACGTAAACTACGCTCCAGGGCAACGCACACTATATTTAGCTAGCTCGATGGTCGCTCCCATGCGAAGAATAGGGCTGCCATCCTTCAATAGGCGACCGAAAACTAACGGCGAAAAAGAAAAAAACCTCGACCAGCGATCACTTGTTAACATTGACTCCTTGACGAATGACAAAGAAAAACGCCTTCCCTCTTGCTTTAAAAAAAACGATAAACAGTAACTTGTTTCACATCAACTAATCACTCGCGTCCCGAAGATATCAATACTCGTTGTATTTGCATCATGGAAATCCAAGAAATTCTTGTAAATCCCGAAGAAATGCCAGCCCTAAGAGGAACGTAAATACCCTTTGAGAGTGCTTCTGTTTCGCATGGCGTATATCCTGCGCAGTACGGTGTGTGTTATACGTGCAGCCCGCTATAAATAGGTGATGACAGGTCCCATTATCATCAATTAATGATAAGTCCCAATATTACTAAACGCTTACTTCATTTCTTGTTGATAGCAGTTCAACTTCAAATAAGCGTGACTAAACAAAAGAGCGAGGGAATTGAGGTGTTAACAGTTTTGATTTTCAATTATCTTATAAACAGTAGAGTTTTCTGTCAAGGTACAATGTGTTTTATTTGCTGTACAACTTTAAAGGATTGTTTCGAGCGATGGTGTACTTTTAGTTATTACTATTGATAAAGACGCGTTCGAGATGCAAGGAATGATGACGAATACCGTGTAAATAAAAAATCAAAATAATCATTAACAATTTCTTTATTATGATATTGGATGTATAATCTATTTAATCAATCGTACCGTAGCCATAATTAATCTCAATACTACTAAGAAATATTATGCACACTGTTTAAATGTAACTGAATACAAAAACAAAACACGTACTTCATTCAAAGTTGCTGGTGCAGTTCGTACGTGGCAGTTGCATCGTTCGAGCACGTCTTAAAGCGGGATGATCAATGTCACTCGGCGCAGAGATGTCGCGACTTTGATCGCGGTCGCCGCGGGGTCGTCGACCGGCGTGTGAAAATGTTGCTGCCTCGGAAATAAATAATTCACAAGGCTAGTTGTTGTACGCCACGTGCGGTGCGCACACGTATCTTACGTACGTCAATGTATGTTACGCAAGCGGCTCGTCATCGGCGCAAGCGCAACTCAATTGCCTTCGATATTGACCTGACGTGCCCAAATGCAATACAAATCACCTTTGGGGCCCACGCACTTCTCAAATGTACTTTATTTATATTTTATAAATGGTTAAAATGTTCAGGCTAGTAACGACGTTCTAGGTTACATTTAATTATACAATTATTTTTTCCAGTACCTAGTATATAGAAGTCGACATAATTTAAAACACTAGATATGCAAAACATACGTTAGCACGTGTAAGCAATGTTTAATCAGTATGCAGAAATCTAAATGCCAATTAAAAAGACCACGTGGCACCGGTTGCGATAATCTGAGCCGGGCCGCACAATGTGGGTGTGCGCCGAGCACCCGACTCAGCACCTACAGTAGACGGTTACGTAAACACAAGTAGGACAGTTTATTGTAAGTCTTTATAGGCCACCTGTTAGTCGGTGTGGGACAAACAGCTGATGGGGCCCGAACGAATTATTATTACGGTTGTTGTCGAATGTCTTACACCCCGGTTTATTTATTTTGAACGGGGGGAGGGTCGCGACTCGGGGAGGCGGGAGGCGGCTGTAAGGAGCGCGGGACCATCTCACTTTGACGACTTCTCGACTTCGCTGGGAAGTCAGTTTGCAAATCAGAAGCGTAAAGCTAACTAGTACGACCGTAGCGTAGCATAATATCACTAGAATTACGAATTCAATTTACATAAATAATAACTTCTTGTTTTGTTTCATTCACAAGTATAAATAATTGTTATAAAAATGTCTTTAGAGATATCGAAAGTCGGTCATTCATTACAGCTGCAGCGGCTGTCGTAAAACATTAAAACGTAATCAGAAACCTAACAGTTGATTTCTTGCATCTAATATACACGTAAGTTGATACATCGCACTTGTCTGCGGCTGGTGTGTAAAAATTACTTCAGAAAAAAAAACGAATTACAAGTTATTCTTTTTACATACTCGAAGTTTCTATTTGTTGTGGCGCTAGTACTTTAAACCTGAAACGTTGCTTAGGAAAACATGGAAACTAAACATTTCAACGGGCAGTCATGTTGTCGTACGGCGGCTGTAAAAACATGCGCGCGGTCCGATGGCCGACGGCGATGGGTAAATTGAAGGTGGACGAACACGAGGCGGTAATCAACGTGGTGGCATCAGGTTTTTGTAGCAAATGACATGTTTGCCCGCCAGCCGCCGCTCGCGTGACAGACCCATCGCTCATTAGAAACCTTTAATAACCTGACCTCGTAGCTCGTTCAAAACATACTCATCGGCTTGCAGTAGTTTACTTTACGATACACACCCCACAAGAGATCTGGTGCAAATTATCTATAGTAGAATTCAATAGAAATGAGAAATTATATACACGTGTAAATGAATTTGACTATATATGCAGCGGTATAAATGATCTCTTGTATATGTAATATGTTTACTAAACTCTACTTTTTTCAAACTGAAAAAAAAAGTAACATAAGAAGGGTATCTGAACTTATTACTTCAACAGACACTGTGAAAGTCGAAATAAAAAACATAGATTCATAAAAACAATGTGTACAGTTGATGTACCGAATACATCGCACAATGAATTCAATGTATAGATATTTTTTATCACGTCCAATATCAGCATCCAAAGCAATAAACGTGCGGAGAGTGCTTCAACAAACGATAACGGCACGCTTCGCTGTTTGTCATTCAACTCGATCGAGTTTAAGATATGAGAGCGGAGGGAGAAAAAAAACACGAGCACGCGGGAACAATGTGACCGTCCAATTAAACGAAATACGTATACGTCATCGAAAGGTGTTTCCCGAAGAACGCACACACGCACGCACGATCAGCTGAGCTGGTCCGATTTGAACGCACACAGCGACGCCGGCTGTTAGAGAACATAAATAATGACGGCCCACCTAAATAGCTATACGTAACACGTATTATAAGTGCGCGGCCGGTGGAGGAATGCGCGATACGCCGACGTTTTCACCCGCTCTTGGGTTTTACGCCGGAGCTAATAAAAGCGAGCGAGCGAGCGCGCCGCGGCGCTTAGGACATTATCTCGCCCGCGAGCGGCCCGAGATCGCATTAAATAATCAGTGACGCGAATAATATTATTGCAGGCGCATACGCTACCAAAACAATGCTCTACGACAAATCTGCAGTCATCGAACAAATTGTTAACATAACGGAGTCTATCGCCCGCAGTCTTAATGGTAACTTAGGGAGTGCCTTAGATCGGATTGAGTACGAGAATCTACTCTGGAGACTGCTTAAGTAACCATGGAAGAAACGACTCTGAGTGAGATAGTAATTCTATTAAACCATTGTTGAAATGTTCAAGCTTTGTAGAGTGTTCAGTTATAAGAGTAGCACGCTGACTGCATTAGAATATTACAAATGTAAACTGCTTATTTCTTTCACATATTTCAGAGAACACAATATTATGTAAATGTACGCTCGCCGCGATTTTGGCAAGAGAACAAAATTTCTATTAAAAAATAAAAAAAACATTGGCGAAAGCATTGCGACGGTCCACATATTAAAATAAAATAAAAATAAATGTTGCGGCTATGGAACTAAGTTTTACAAAACAATAATAAAAGAATTGAACGAAACAAAAAGTCCATTAAATGGTCCTAAATCATCGATATACCCTGCACAGTTGAAGATGATTTCAGTGAAATCATTTACAGCTCACAATGTTATCAAATCAAAAACTTATCACTGCAACATACATACGTACTGATTTATAGCTGTACGGTGTTCTATCCAAATATATTACTTCACCCGTCCATCTTGTAGAAGTCGTATGTCCTATAAGGATGATTGTCAATGTATCCACAGTTAGTTTGCAGGGTGGCGACGGCAGTAAACAAAGACACATCGCGATGTGTATCTGCCAGCTTTACGACTACAATAAAAAGCGAAGTTAGAGATATAGCATGCGAGACGCGACGTTCAACTGGTGCTACATCAAGCCCGATCGCTCGGTCTCTTTATTGCAAGCGGAATACTTTCGATTGTATACAAATACTTACATGTTATTGATCTATCGAAATAATTACATATTCAAGTAATAAAGTAAACTAAGTGTTCCTTGAAATGTCATACACATATCATGAGGTGAGTTTCTTCGATTCCCAGCGGTAGATGGCGCCCTGTCAGCTTATAAAGCTAATAATTCAGTGTCGACTACATTTATTAAGGCTTTGTCAAGTTGATATCTCTTCTTAACACCTTAATGGTGTTTAAACGATAACTAGGTATGTAAGAAGATTACAAATATGTATTTCGGTGGTAAAATTACATTGGTAAACACATGATTTATTCCAACGTTTGAACCTGCAAGCTGCAATGGAAGAGAGCTTTAAATACCGAAGTCATTGTATTACACAATTGTTTATTTATAACTAGCTATTAATTGTTAAAATTGAAGCGTCATTATTAACTTGTTATCACTATTATTTCACACTATTTTCTTATCGGAAAACGTTATCTTATTGATAAAGATTATTTGTTCAGCAGAGCTTTTCATAAATTGTTGATAAATACTGATTAATCGGAAACAATGTACGTAATTTTAACACCTTAAACATTTTTAAATTAATACGGGTAAATAAACGTGGTAATAAAAATAATAATATTAGGGTGTAAGGCTAATCCAAGGTTCACGTTACCGGCGTCAGACTCCGATGTTATCTAATTTCTATAAGAATAACAAAACTCATCATTGTTGCTTTAATTTTTCAGTATAACCAAACATTTAGTTAACGTAGGTACGCATGTAGCAACTGCTACACTAATGGTATCAGTCCGAGCGACTCGCTCGCTGCACTATAAATGTATTTTTAGAGGACTCCGGTCATATGATAATAAAAACAAACATCTAGTCACACCGCCACAAAATAGAATCTGCGAGTATCGAGCCAACGCACACAGTGGGCGCGCGCGCTCGGATGTCACGCACACACACATACACAGCTCTGCGCTGCCGGCAGATAAGAATCGTCCCATTTTACATTTAGTCATGCGGCCCATACTTACTGAGCTCGCAGGCAGCCTTACGACGACGGCCGTCTTGAATGTTTGCAGGGACGGGCTAGCACGGACCGGGGAGAAGCGCGCACATGCACTTCGCTGACACACACGGGCGCGAAACTGTGGGTATTTGTGTAGCTGACAGTGTAGGTTGTAATTCGTGTGCGCGGAGTTACGAGTTGCGAGATGGTACGGAGGCGGCGCTGGGTTCGATAGCTGGCAGCGGTGCGCGCGTTTCAGTTGGCGCACGGCGACTGGAGCGCAAGGCGCGGTGCGGGGCGGGGGACGCGCGGGCCGGGGAGCGATTTCACCGCGCGCGCGGGGCCGGCGCGGGGCAGGGGGCGCCCGCTGCGACGCTGCACGCACCCGCCGCTATCACGCGCTCGCTGCTCGGCGCTCCGCGGACCCGTATTTTGTATCAAATTGCCGCGCTATCGTCAACGTATGCACACAACGACTATTATATTGCTCAACATTAACCTATACTTTGTTGAAAGTTATTAACTAGGAGGCCACAGGGTAGAATTTAAAAATAGGTTTCGCTTTTTAAAAAAATGTACGTCAATCATGGATCAAGTACTCTTTTTTTTCTGAATCTCAAATATATGCATATTGTAGGATGTTGGATATTTTTTGGAAAAAAAGATAAAACTTAATTAATTAATGAAATGCTTCTTCACAGATCACTTATAAAAACTACAATATAACGTACTAAGATAATCTCACAACTCACATTGCTTGCAGAAAGGCCAACAAATAATTTGTCAAATTGAAATAGAGACTGTTGTGCTTTATCAAGTGTTTGTGGGTCAAATTGAGGTATCCGCGTCGGCCATAATTGAGTAGGTGCGAACGGCGTCCGGGGCCGGCGCGTAGTTAATTAATTGGGCATTATTGATCGGATTGTGTGCAAACGCGGTATGTGCTCGCATCCACGTCGCTCTCCTCTACATCTCATTACAGTTGCGGTGCGAAACCTGACCTGTTGGGAATGCCAATCGATTGCATTCGCATGGCACAATAATCACTTAATATAATCATCGTTACATAGAAATTATGTGTTCATGCCTCTATACCTATTATGTCATATTGTAATATATAAATTAGTATCGTATTGTATTGTAGTATTATTGCGCGAAACTCATAAAATTCATAAAACGTTTGAAGCCATAAGAATAAAATAACTTAACGAGTTGGTCCGTAGTGTTATAAAAAGTCTAAGACAAGGGCTCGGCGAGGGCTGGCGCCAGCGCGTACAATCGGGCACCGAACAAAAGACGCCCTACCGTCTACACCATCGTATTTGGATACAATCTAAAATACCATTCCATCGATAAACATCAACAATGAAATCCATAAGCAAAACTACAAACCGCTAAGCAGTTTGGCGACAATATTGTTTTTATTTTTTAAATAAATAAATATACAACAAAAAAAACGGAAGAATTTAGAACTCAACACCGTCATTTCTCTAAGTTTTTTTAAGAAAAAACACAAAATTCAGTATCGTCCTCGAAGGATCTTAAAATAAGTAAAAACAGTGGAATGAAATGAATATTCCGAAAACATAAAAATACTTGGGTCCGAGTCGAGCTCGGTGAAATCCCAAGAAAAATATGCAAAAGGATGGAACGACGAGTTTGATTATAGTTAATTTTCGATATAGAAACCAGTTCTGTGGCGATGGTCGACGGTCACACCGCCGCCGCGCGCGGGCAGCGCTCAGCAAAATAAAACAAATACATCTCAGTAGGTTAGTGAGGATATTTACGATCGGATTCCTCCACTGCGATTATGTAGTCGTCACTGACACAAACGGCCGCGACTGTGCCGTAATTAGACGATTTGTCTCCCAGCCCGTCCCTTGACGCGGACGGTGGCAGCTTCGCCCAAATTAGACAACGACGGAGTCGTCTTCGCGGCTCAAACAAAGCGTCGTCTCTAATTTAAAACGACTTTGACTAATTTGCATTCAGTAATTTTCCTATTACGGAGAACAGAAAATATATAGGTGGATATTCATCGGCTGCATATCTAAGGCTAGGGAGGGTTGGCAGCGCCATCTGTCGGTCGTCGCGGCCGCTCTGACCGGATGCCCGACCAGTTTCGTAGTGACACCGAACACCTGCAAGATTGGATGCTTGCATTGCGCCGTATTACGAACACTTTTTCGCTTCCATCAAACTATCTGTTATTATTACGTTATTTCATGTAACGACACTTTTAATATTTTACTTTAAATATATATCAACCGTACAGAAGCTTCCTAATTCCTCATAACACGCAAATATAAATGCGGTTTTCAAAAGAATCTTTGAATAAACCGTTGCGAAGGAGACACATTTAATCTTGCCCATACAGGTTTTTCAAAATTTACTTTAGCACTTGTTAATGAAAAAAAAAATTGAGAAGAGATGATTAGTCATAAAATAGCGGCGGCCGGTCGTTTCGCGAATTATGTAAGTATAAATAAAGAGGTTATTGAGTACGACGGCGTGTCGATTGTGCGGCGCGGCATGAGGCAAGGCATGTGGGTCAGTGGCGAGATCGGAGGCAGGGTCGCGGCGTGGCGCCGTTGCGTAAGCGACCATTGTCTGCTTTGCAATCAACACGACAATTGCTATTTTACTGTTCTCAAATACAAAAACATCAAAAGCTTGGTCAAAGTTCTTTCAATTGATTCTTGGACATCATGGAAATATAGAGTGGATCAGAGAAATTATTAGTATTCTAAAAAGGATGAGAAGTCCCATGTTTCGGCACGACAACAGTTTCGGAACGAAACAGAAAAACCTCCGAGTTAGCTTGTGCCTCCGTGTCAGCCGTTGTCAAAAAAGTTTGACAGGTAGCAGATGACAATAAACAGTTATATGACAGCGAGGCCGCACTAGGCAATAAAAGCCATGTGATGTCAGTAAAATAAAACACAAAGCGGTATGTCGCGGCTGGGCCACAATCGCGCACGGGGCACGGGGCACGGGGCACGGGCGAGAGATAAGGGGTTCGAACGCCCACCGCATCGCCTAGCCGACGAGCACGTGTCTTTATTATTTATAGCTCTCTCTGACGACTGACAAATGCTGAATGAACTTTTCTTTTCGTGACGGAGCGAGCGCGTGTGTGCGTGTCCCGTCGCCGATGTAGGCCACTGCCAAGGTCGAATGTTTAATATAAAGTCTGGCGTCGGGACATTAAAATGGTCGGCCTTCCCTCCCCGGGACCCTGCCGCCCCCGGCCCCGGCCGGCGGCCGCAATCGCTGCACTCCGTTATTTATTATCTAAAGGCATCCCCCTGCTGCTCACAAAAGGCCTTAAGAATAATTAACGCTACCAGGTCAGTACATAAGGGTCGGTAAGACTGTATCCGGATTATCGGATTGTTTATGTACTAACGCTTGCCTATTACGTCATATTTGCTTCATAAGAATCTTAATGTACAATCATCTGATATGGGTTCATGGTGACAAAATCAGTATTTTGTTTTATGCACATATATGGATGTTTTACTGTTGCGCAAGTTCCGTATGACAACCCTATACACACAACACAGAAGGAGCGTGCAGTAAAGCAACAATGGCACAGCGAAATGACAATGCGAGACTTATCTATACAAACAGGCTACCGTAATGCGGCAGCGGGAACAGCTGACGAGATAAAATTGAGGCATCCCTGACCTATTCCAGCGGCGAGGCCCGTAACCGATGATTACAGTTGCGACGCTGATAGAGGCCTCGGTCAATACCGATGAATAGGAAGTGGTCCGGCACCGTTGCGGGACTACGACCCCACAGTAACTGTTACATTATTTGACGACAGAATCACGCATAAAAAGGTGTTTTTTCTTGTTGATGTTTTTATTTTATTATAACCCTAGGGAACAGATTTCGAAATAAAGACCTAATAAGCAAGAAAACAAAAACATTACTTGATTCGAAAACAAAAGTTCTTTACAGTACGGCAACACGGCTCGAATTAAGTATTTCATAAAATATATCAAATCCAATCAAATGACAAAATCGCAAATAAATCGAAAGTTGTAATAAGTATTGACAACGGTAGAGCAACAGCGTCAGTGTGCGAACGTAAATATTTATAAGAATTGCTACTACACTATTTACCAAACAACACGCGTACAAATCCTTAATTATCAAATTCGTCTGGCAGAGGGATTCCCCGTTGGCCGACTGCCAACAGGAAGCGGCCATATTAAAATACATTTCACATAATAAAATATGTTAAAGCTCTGTAAATAGGCAGCAGGTGTGGTACTTACATTGTTTCATTGATTAAATCATTATCGTATTATAAATCTTCATCGTCAATTTGTATATAAAACATTTTACAGTTTATATTGTGTTCGTCCCCAAATGTTTCTTTAATATGTTTGATTCACAAGTATACGATTTTTAATCTCGTCGCGTAACTCTCTCTATTATTTAAGATTCGAATTTAATCTGACTGTTTTACAATCTAATGTTCTGAGCATTTAATGTTAGGCGTTATGGTCAATAATGATCACGTCCTTCGTCTTATTACGATGGGTCTGAAGACATGTGTATATAGTCGTTGATTCCAACATTCAGATTCGATCAGAGTCTCGACGGATATGTGGTCGTTAGCTGTTGTATGTCCCCAAAAGTAACTCTCAGCTTATATGAGAAGTGGCAACATATACATCTACAGCTAATTCCTAATATTATTACGACGTTAGATAATCCTGCTCCACGTTGAGCTCTAATTACTTAATTGTGACTATGAATTGACGTTTAATTAGTATATAATGTTAAACGCTTATTTCACATAATCCGTTACATAATACATATACAATTATATTCAATTAAACCTGAAATTGACTAGCGATCAGTTGTCCATCTTAATATATCTACTACATAGTGAGGTCTTGATCATTGTTTCGCAAAAGTATCCAAGTATTGCCAACTACAAAGTCAATCGTCTGAAGTACTGTCGCATGGGCTGAATGGACACGGATTCGAAACGAGCCACGTAATAGGCAACAGGGAGGCAACCGGCAACACATGCCGTCAGCCAGTCGTTTAGTCACGAAGCTGCCGCGCAGCCGTCGCCGGTGACATCATGCGGCGTCTGCAGGCACACACTAATTCACCAATTTACCGCTCCATGCCTTCTGTATTTGCTCTCTAGACTGAATACTCGATTGAGATTGCCTATTTGATTCATTTGTAACTGATACTTATGTACTTTAAAGGTCTGGTAACATTGTAAGGGTGTGGTAATAAAAGTTATGAATCGTTTTATTGTTGAAGCTGACGCCAGACTGGGATAATAAACCATTTCATGTCACTTAACAAATACATGAAATTTATTTCTTAGTTTGAGACTAACACAATATACGTTGAATCTATTCATGTGTTTAATTAGGGGACGATAATTTGTACAATCACTGGATCTTCAGGTTTAGTAACTTTTTATCTCTTTCGTGATATTTTATATATGGTGCAACAATGAGCTTATTGTCATGCTACTTCAATAAGCTTTAGCAAAGACACCAACAAAATCAAACAATATAAGTCAACATTAACCAACAGGTTCTAAACAGTGGTCGGGAGCAAACACAAACACTGGTCGGAGTTTGTCTCGTCTCGGACTCCGCGGGTCACAAAACGCAACTAACGAGTCCGTGATTGATGCTCGCTCTGACACTCGTTACGTCACACCTCCGGGGGCCGAGAGGTCAATGTCGTCACCGCAATAACTGACAACAAACAAACTTTTCTTTTCGATTCACTTTCAAACTCTTGTTGCCGGTCGAAAATACATTATGCAAAAAACACGTCAATCTTAATGAAATTTTCATATTTACCTCTCTTTTTAACCTTACGCTAAAACAAAGCAGTACTAAGTTGAAAGGAAATTTACAATTATACCAATGACATTCTCTAGTTGAAATTTTTAGTGTGTGACTCTTTACTTGGTTAACGCGGTCTGGACTATAGGCTCATTGAAACCGCTGCGATTCCTGGCGCTCGTGATAAGGGAGCGTAATAAAGCACCCTCCGAAACAGATTGTGTAACGGCAACATTGTTTTGCTTTATGAAAATTCATAAACAAGCGCCGAGGGTGGTCGCTGGTTACGACCACCCGTGACGTCGCGGCGCTGCGACCTTATTTTGGCCTCCAGTTTGTCCGCAATAAAGCGACCCTTTTACAACTCTCCTCCTCGTACATCCACATTAGAGTAGACGCTTTAAAACAATGACATCACCGGGAAAGCCTCCGATAGGATGCCCCATTCATGTCATAAACGGGATCTGCCTGCAACGTAGTCTATGAAGAGAAAGTAAATTACATTTGTCGTACGAATCGATCAGTGACGTACCGTCTTGGGAGAGACTAACTTTATCCTGCTAGAGTTAAAAAAAATTGTGTGTGTCTTTTTAACATTTTTTAGTTTCATATTGCATTTATTTAGACTAACATATTCGCAGAATGTTTAAATTGTTTTTAATAATTACTGTCTACGTTGTTTTGGTTTCCGAAATAGATATTTGAATATTTCTTGTTGATATTATCAACATAAGGATATGTGAATGGTAACGTATAAAATGAATCCGAAATCGAATCCTCGACAATATAATAAATTATAGTTGTTATTACACATGGATTGGGATCAAGTTAGTTGCGCGAATATCGAATGTCGGTCGGCACGGTTACGGGACATCGGGTCCAGTTTTACAGCCTCGTTACCGGCGGGCCGCAGTTTTTACAGCGCGATTAAGCCGCCCACTCGCCCGACCTACGGAACTCGTAATTGGAGTAAATCTTTTTATTATGGCCCCCATACCGGAGACTATATCGATATTGCCCGTACTTTGCATAGCGAGTGAATAAAGCAGGCACGTGAAACAAAAAGGCTCTGTTATTTCGGGAGGCCGCGATCATTATTAGTGACACACGAATAATTAGTGCTTTAATATCCGTAATGGAAATAAAATAACGGGAGTGGGGGAGAAGAGGATTTACCGGGGAGGCGGGCATGTATAAAATATTAAAATGAAAGTATAACGAACGTGCGACCGCACTCGGTCGGCGGCGCATTATCGGAATCGGGGCGCAGTAATTACATCGCGCCGCGCGCTGTCCGTCCGTCTGTCCGCCCGGCTGCCTAAATAAAATATACGTCCGCGATAAAATTTTATCAATGCCATATAAATTATTCACATTTCACAAACATCGAATGCAATTAAAAGCGCTATTCGCTCGGCAAATTTATCCAATCAATTAATGATTACCATTATTTTTAATACTTGATTGGCTTTGTTGTTTATTCGTATGGTTATTGGATGAATATTAATTAGGGCATGTATCCAGTACCTAGAGTATAGTTACAAATTAATTAACTTCATGTCACACAGAATAAGGTAAAATTACTGTTCAGAGAATATGTAAAATGAATAATTTTACCTTATCGAAGACAAGATCAAGGAAAAAGAACTGGTTGCGTTTACGTCAAGAGCTTAATAATGAACTACATTTAAACCTAACCTGCAATTAGGTATTGAGCACTTCATGTTTGTAACTACAAGATCAAAGTCATCAAATAAGACACTACTCTATATGATTTTCTAATAAAATTTCCTACAAATAAAATAAATATGGGCATCAACATGTTCATAACAGTTTGAAACTTAAATTATCACTTACCGTGCCTAATAAGCTCCCACTGAATGACTCGCATCATGAATGTAAAATGATATAATTAAGTTATGTACGGGTCCGATTGATTCGGAACATAAAAATGTAACATTTTCATCCGATAACGGTCGTATCGAGGTCAATTCGTTCAGTCACGACTTCGCGGTCCGCGTTGCGTCCGAGCATTATTTCGCAAATACTGCGATTAGTTGATACTGAGAAGTTGTGATAAGTCGAACGCTGAATAAACCGTCGGTTATCACGCGAATTGCCCACTTAGGACGTAAAGTGAGGTTAATTGTCTACATTACATATATCGGCGAGCTATCTCATTTGTATTGTTGACTTGACGAGGGTTAACGCTTGTCATGGATCACTTTCTCTCCTTGTTGGACGTAATTGGTTTAATTGTTATTATTGTTTACACATAATTCCTTCAAAGAATTTGTAAAAAAAGCTATCCAAACTTGTCACATGGAAATTATCTTGGTTTTGACATCGTTGCATAAATATTGATACGAATAGTGCAATAATAGTCAAATTAACATTTCCGGTATAGCACAGAATATAATCCCATGTTACTTAATATCTCGGTGGCCCGCGCTGCGCCCGCGTAAAGAACAACGGTAAACAAAGATCACGAACAATTACCTACTGAGACACTTGGCAACAATAATTATGTCACAACGACAAGCGACATATTAAGTTACAGCTCGAAGCGACAGGGAGTGCGAAACATAAACAAAATATTGTTACGTTTATTTACACATAAATGATTCAATATTGCTTAATGAAATCTTATAATACGATGCTAAAAAAATTAATTGATTTTTAAATGAGGTACTCGTAAAGGAAGTTGGCTGTTTAATCGATCGGCCTTTTATTTAATTAAAATGTAATGATTTTGGAACGATGCATTTTATGTGTATTAATACATTTGTATTATTACAATTTATATTACCACACAGAAGCCAATCTAAGCTGTAACCATTAATGTATACAACTATGTAGTTGCCGATCACCGTTCAATACATACAAAAGTTAAAGTTCAAAGGCGCGCTGCTAGTAACTGTAGGCAGTTAACGTGCATTACTGTAACAAAATAACTGCTCCTACACATCCCAACGATTCTCTGCATTTCATTTGGAATTTGCATGCAAGCGACGGGTAACCCGGGTAACAAAGATTTTTAAACCAAATTCAGTTTAAATTTTTCGAGTTAGCATTTTGCTTTGTTTGTGCATGTAAAAAGCACGTCGGTCTGTCCCTCTGATTACGTCCTCCTGTATTACTGTCATTCATTTGCGAGTGCAGCGGCGGCGGCCCACTCAATCTCGTTCATTATGAACGTGCCCGCGCGACGTGCCGACCCCGTTTAACATTTTGTACGATACGCTACATAAAACGCATTTTATGTAATTACGTCAGTTACTTTAATTTTGTAAGGAACACTATTATAGAACTGAAAACAATCCTAATCAGATCAAAAAAATCAGTCGTTAAATAGTAAAAAACTGTCAGCACTGGGAGATGATGGTCAATTGATCATCAGCTAGTTAGCTCACTAACGCTAAGCAAATAAAAAAACATTTAATAGAACACACACAACAAATACAAACACTACCAGAGATAAGCTAATTATAATATAACAATATTAAGCGATATCCGAGATAATCCTTAATGATAACGATAATGATAATGACTCGGCATAATCTGCATTACACCATTTGATGACATTAGGTAGCTATGTGAAATATTGACACAGCCCGTATTGAATATAATTTATATTTAATCCAGTCTATTAAGTACGGAATGACATTGTAAAGATTCTATCAGTATAGGAAGCGTGAATTCTTACGATAAATATTTCAAACATCTTGTAACAATTTAATATATGCAGTATAAAAGACCCCTTACTTTCCTGTACTAAAATGTTAAGATTAACTTAGAGTAATTATAATGTGTTAGAATTCTTATTAACACTAGCAGTGTACTCTGCGTCCTTTGTTTATTTCGACGACAAATTAAAACAAATTATATAAAAGAAGCTAGTTAACTATTTTAAGGCTTTAGTTTTGTATCAAATTTTCAATTATTTGGGAACGGATTAAAAAGGTAAACGGTTTAAAGTCTTAAAATTAATAACTTCAAAATAGTATATCGAATATGACGTTCAAATTTTCAACATAAACCCAAGGGTAAGCGGTGCGAGCTAGGGTTGTTCCTCGGGCAACATTACCGGGTCCCCTCGGCCGGCGTGGTACATTCATTACAAAAAGCGACACGTAGCGAGTAGCGACGCCGGCGCGGCTTTAATAATTCCACTCGTTCCTCCCCCGGCTCAGCCCGTACAATGCCTAACGGTATCAATCAACATCAAACAGCCCCGTTCTATCTCCGCGCTCGATTTAGGGTTGTTACAGCTGAGATTCCAAGTTTCTATTGCAGACCGTATTCGATAATAATGTCTTAGGGCTGACAAGCGACCCTTTGAACTCTTTTCAATGCACAAAATTGTTTTAATCAATGTTTTTTTAGACGACGGTATGTTTCAATGAATAACACTCGAATTAACAAATTTAAGAACGTTTTTAACATCGGAAACTAAATAGCTCTGTTTCCTTTGATAACATTAATCAAAGAAAAACGCAAATTACATTTTTGTTTACGAAAACGACCACGGGTTTGACTCTTTATTTCTATTTATTGACTAAAAGAGAATTTACCGTATTTCAAACAATCTATCAATATTGATAAGTAAAGGTGAAGCCTTCATGTTTTATGATAAACATGATTTGTTTATCAAATTGATGCAAATCATTCAAAGTTCGTTATCAAGTTAGTTCGCTAAGACAATGACTTATGTAGGTTAAACACATTCACAGACATTTCTCGCCAACGAAAAACACACTATCTTAATTACACAACATAAAAATGTGAATGTTATCTCTAAATACAATTTATATCATTGATACGTACAACGCGAGAGTGTCTCCGAATATTTAATTGCTTGTAATTACTTAATTATCCTTGTTTTACAAATTTTAAATACGTAGTTTTTTTTATTTTAAAAAAGGTTTTAATTACATTACGAAGATAAATCTCCACATCAACAAATAACGTGTTATTTACAATTTAAGTTAATAATATTAGATAGAGTTACCGTAAATAAGCTGCCAGAAATGTATCATCAAAAAGAACGTTTAAACGCATCGTGCGTTATTAAATAGATCCCGCAGCCCTGGGCATTCACGGCCTGTCACCGACAATACTTTTTATCGTGGCAGTCGTGCATAGTGCACACGGGGCGCAGCACAAACAGGGCTCGCGGCAGAGCCCGCGGGGCCCGCGCCCCTCGTTCATACATCGCTTTGATCTGCACTCAGCAATGGACACACAATCTGCTTACTGCGCCAACATATCTCATTCTATCCTAATGGGGATCGTTTGTAATCGAATGGCGGTAAACTGAAAATAAATAGATAAGTACTTCAGAACAGATCCGACAAACAGGACTTTATTGATAAAGCATTGCGGTATTCTCTGCATAGAATCTAAACTTTTTGAATTATCATTTAATTAAATAATTTTCACAGTTTTTTTGCTATTTTTTTATGTTTACAAATATATAATTGTTTGTTGCTTCATAACAAGAAATGATACTCTACATTGTACATTCTACACCAAATTCAAATATTCTATTGCAGGAAGTAATGGGTCTTTTCTGTTGTTTATTTAAAAAAAATACTTACGTAATACTCAATGGTTGAGACGATATACTTTTGTAGCAGTTCATATCGCGACATTTAAAAAAACCATTAAACATTTCTTAACAATTTACCAAGTATCGAATAAAGTGGGACCATTTGTCGTAGCCGTCTCTCCGCACGTCGCACTTTATGAATCACGGCGGAAATAATTTCAAGTTACGAGAAACGTCTCCATCCCGTTTCGCCGTATAGGAAATTGCTTACATTTTTCACATTAAAACAATAACGTGGTATAAATAATATCTATTGAAACCCACGCCAATGGACCAAAGATTAAGATGTCTTACTACGCTTTGAATAAATAACGGTGAAATTATTTTAAGGTAAAGATTCACAACAAATTATCCTGTAACCGTATTTACATTTAAAAACTTGATTTTTTTATGAACCGGCTCATTCATAAATACGTCTTCAGTGCCCACCAGAGTAGAGAAATATATTCGTTTTATTTACTTTTTCTAGACGAAACATTTTATATTTAGATAAGATAGAGTAAGCGTCATCAATTTTCAAGCAGATAATCTCAAACTCAACGAACAAACTTTGTGTACTTTTTTGTTGATATGACGACCGCTGCGACCGAATGTCTATTGGGCCGTCATTCACAAGATACAAACGAAATGTTTACGATAATAAAGTAACCAAGCCGTTAGGTTAATAACAGGGATTCATGTTCCGCCGGAGTTTTACGGCCGTGTGAACCGAACGGCACCGGACGCCGCCACTGGTCGCGCAACTTTGAGAACTTCATTACAAATAATTATGTTACATTTTGTATCCGCAATCTACGGAACAGCCAGGCGACTGACTCGTTGATAACCACTGAAATCTAAGAAAATATCGGCGCATTTGGTCACGTAGTGTGTGAGTTCATACCTTATACAACCATATATTAAATAAAACAAGTTCCTACTTTCGTAATAAATTAATAACATTATTGCAATCTTGGCAAACGTACAAAATTTCTATTAAAAAAAAAAACATGTAAACAAATAGTGAATTTCCATGAAAATAAAGAACTTACCGAATCAGGATCGTGTGCATTAGGCGTGGACGGCTGCGCGGGTCTCGGAGGCGGCGGGTAGCCCTGCCCACAAATAATTCATTGACTAAATATTCGTCACATTTACAACATATAACAGTGCATGAGAGCTCTTCAGTTTACGTATATTCTTAATGCTTTTAAAGTTATTTGAGCGGTATATTACTCTTTTACTAAGTAATTTCATTTATTACCTAGAGTCGAGGTAACAAGATCTAATCTCCGTTTACTCAAAAAAGATCGTACTTTTCTGCTGTATTTCGAAACAGTATTATACAGAATGTTTTAGTTTCGTTATTCCAAATACATTTTAACCTTTGAAGTTAAATTGAAATATCATGTCAGACAGTGAAACATGTGCGAAAATATTTTCAACCGATTTACTATTTTTTTTATTTTATTTCAATTCGTCACTCAAACTGACTAATCGTTTTACACACTTTAAATGGTAAATAGAAATTGATTCATAAAAATGATTCAACAATAAAAATTTGAATGTTGGCAATAACTTTGATAAGTTCCGGTGTAAGTGCTTCTGAATTTTGCGACATAAAAATAAAAGTAGCTACAATATATTTTTTTATCGACTTCCAAAGTATGTGAAATAAATGCTACTTTATAATAAAGTTATTACAATACAAATGTTGGAAAGGATCAAGATTGTGGGGCAATGAAAGTTTAATTGCAGTATAAGTCGTGTAAATGTTAAGCGATATGACGCACATGCAATCGAGGGGCGACCTTGAATGCAGAGGCTGCGTGGATCGGCACGGTGGAGTTAAATTAATGCCGGTGACGGGTGACGGTCGACAGGCAACAGGCAACGGGCGACGGGCGACGGGCGTTCCACTCCACTATTCCTTATCCGATGACTAACGAAGAATGAAGTGGCATTCTCGACAAACTTTTTCCGATGTGAGGGGGAAGCCTATCGACGGCTCTTACGCAAATAGACGTAACTCAAAATATACGATTTTTTTGCTATTGCCATATTGTCATTTACGATACGAACAGCGTGTTATATTTAAAATCTCACCAATGAAATATCGACTTAAGTAATACAAAAATCTTTTTGTTGACTCACAAATGACAAAAAGTAATTTTGCTCAAAAAATGAGTTACAACGTTATACGCGGGGCCCGGCGCTGCGAGCTGCACTGCGAGGCGGCCCGCCATTCTCAGACGCCGAAGTACTCGAGTTGAAATTTGAAACATGCGCATATTAATTCGTAGCGTATTGGAGAGGCGAATACATTTTAACCATAATATTGAAAAATGTTTATTAGTACTGAACAAATCCGCGTTCCAATTAATACACTACGAATAACTTGAGAAATTGGTTTATAACTACGGCAAAGTTTTACAATTTGTATTTCATTTCAACAACAAGAGTCAGACTTGTATGATATCCATTCCAATGTTTATGTTAATATTTTTAACGTACCAATATAGAATAATTTCTATCTTCTAAGCAAAGTATGTTAATCGAGTATTTATTATACAGATTTAAAAACATTCGTTTATTGATAAAAATAAAAACGAATTCCGTAAGCTATATACAAAACATGCATGACAATGAGTCACCTAATTATCATATCAATTGACCAATATCCAAAGTTCAAAATTTACATTCGTCTGATAAAAGACAATTTAAATAACACACAATGTAATTGAATTTATAATTGATTTAATGTTATCAATTTTAATCACATTTTCATGAGATAACTATATGACTTTCCAATTGAACGTTTACATTATGTAAACAGAGGAACGTCAAATTTCATGCTTAGCAACTGTTTCATTTTTTTAATCAATTTTATGCAAAATGATTTAAAGTGCAGTACATTGTATAATAAGGTTTACCTATTGTTTGTTAGTTATATGAGGTAAAAGGTAGCTGGCATATTTTTTCATAAAAACACTAGCTTAAAATGTACGGTGAAAAATATTTTAACTTTGGATAAGAACACGATGTAAGAATTACAACTGATGCTATTTTGTAACACTGTCAACCGACTCAATAATCCCTTTGACTAATATAATCTAGAAGGACTGTGCTATTAATGATTACCTTTTAAAAATATATCCGTCACAAAACGATCAGCCGGATAGAATTCGAAGCTGTATACTGGGTGAAGTATTCATAGTGTAATATAGCAACTATACCACTGTCGTAGTCCAGCTATCGTTTAGCAACAAAACTTAACTGACTTCTAGTTTTTAAAGAGAGCAATGCGATTAGAGCTTTCATATTTCCGCCAGCGCAGTGTAATTTCAAAGGAGCAACGTTGCAAACAAGTTGACCGTCTCGAGTTGGTAGTCGCTCGCAACTCCGAACACTTCTCTCGCTTAAATCTCGCCCCCGACACTAAAACGCTTAAGCGACCAACTTTATAAAGGCGGCACGGACACTGGCCCGGTTGGTCTTATTTTTGCTCGACGTTAAAATATTTTGCAGTACATTTTCTTCTCAATATAAAAATGGAATACCCATTATAAAGGGTCGAGTTTCAGTTTAACTATATTATAACTTATATGTAATTTCATATAAGATTTATATACAGGATACATCTGAAGTTGTCTTAAAGACAGGCATGTATATATTTGTGAATTTGCACTAGACAAACACTGCCGCAAATATCAAACTAGCGGCGGCGCCGGGCGCTACGAGCCGCAATCACGGCTTGCGGGATGAGATAAGAGAAATATTAATTTCACTTTGTTTTGTGGCAGCCCTGCGAGCGGACGCCCCACCAGCCCACACGAAATGTTTGTTTTTATTAAATATTCGATGCTTAGGTCAACGCTCTGTGCCGTCAAACGAAAATTAATATTTGATTTAACATCATTTACGTCAAAGAACGTAAGAGCGGTTATAAGGGTTGAAAATAAGCACTCTACTAATATTATATTGAAAGACATGTTCGATATACGATGTGTACATCCAACATGTCCTTTTTATCAAAAACAACTGACATTAGTGTCAACTCTGGGTAGGCAGAATACTTCAATTTCGTTTGATGCGCGCCGTGGAATGGGACAGTAAATAATAATAGTCTTAAAGCACAAAACCAGACGAGTCCCCCGGGGAAAATTAATTTTCCTTTTTTCCCGCCGCGTGCGCCAGATTATGGCGCGCCAAAGAATTTTGAGGCTCGTTAATTCGCCATCGCCGCCGCTGGGAATTAAACCCGACTAACGATTAAAATAATACCGTGCCTCTGCCAGTTTAAAATTGATACCTATTTGTGAGAGTGGTTGTAGTGTGTGTGCGATGACGTGCGATGTACGGATCATATAAAGATTCAAACCAACTGTACTTGTTATTTCATCTACCAATTACATTTTACAACTTGATCATTGCAAGGATTTCAACTAAAAACCTTTGTGCAAAAGGAAAACTTTCCTATTCACATACCCCTCGACAGTTTCGAACTAATACGAAAGCATTTCCTTATATACCGTCCTATTATTTCCGACCAGGAAAACTAGTGAGTCGTTCTCTTTAATCTTTCTTATTACTAATAAAGCAAGATTAAATTTGACTTACCATTGCCGTAAATATCTTAAGTCAAAAAGTAGATTTCTTAATTAGACTCAAATAAATAAAACAGTTCTTAATTAGGTTAAATTAAGCACAAGACATTTAATCTTATATTTAAAAGCAACTTTATCACATTTTATTTGGGAATGAAGTATGTCAAATTACATAGGATATTTATAATTTTAAAGAGAAGAGGCTCTCAGCGTTACAGCTTATGAAAGGAAAAGAAAATTGATGCCCAGTCTTTATTGACCAAAAAAAAACTATCTGTTTCTTTATTAAAATTCTCAATAAAACGTCTTAACTCACGTGTAGAGCGGTGTAGGTACCGACTAGTTAGTAGAAACTCATGTAGATCGGTGTTTGTAATTACCGTAGGTAAGTACCGATCTAAACGTGAGTTAAGCGAAATGTCTCACGAAAGTTTACAGACTTTAATTGCTTGGACCATAGTTATTTTTTTGAAATGACTAGATATTCAATAAAAATAACACTTAAACTATTAAAACTTTTGTGAGACATTTCACTATACTATCGGTGTCAGTACCGAGTGAGCGACGGGCAGTGAACGTGCGATAGTACCGATCCCACTCACCCTGAAGATGAGCCCCCGATGGGCTCGAAACTAGTCGGTACCGACACCGATTTACACGTGAGTTGAGCCGTTGTATAAGTAGTATAAAAATAACTCTATTTAGACCTTTTTCACAACATACAAAAGGAGTATAACTACAACAAATAATACATATTTGTCACATATTGTTCAAATAAATCTTATCTTCATCATTTACATTCACCAGTGCGTCGATATACTTAAAGGCACGGAAGCTTTTTTTAAAACCCTACATTCATGCAATAGGATAGAACGCTAGAGGGCATTACAATCCGAACGTATAAGTTATCGTGGAGTCCGGGTGCACAAGCCATATTAACGACGGTAGCGGACACTGGGCTGATTCAATTGCTCCATTCCGAGTTGCAAGAGGCAGCGGGAGCTGTCTCTGCGAGTCGTAATTCTGCGCTCAGCGATTCACGACCGACTACGGAAACTTCCGAGAACAGAGCTTTAAGGTTTATTGTTCAAATTTATATTTTTCATGAATTTTATGATCATGAATTCATGATCTTAATACTATGTACCCCTTTTTTTAGACCCATTCTGATTTTAATTCATTATGTAAAAAGAAATAGGAACCCAACAATAAAGTAAATTCTCACTTAATAAGAATGTACACCAAAAATACAATTCGTCCGACTTTATTTTTTTAAGGTCACCATAAGAAATCTCGTAAAACTATGAAAAAGCCGATATATTAATATTAAAAATGTGTCCGCACTAATCCTACAAAGATGCCGGCTGCATACAGTAACCCTGATAAAGAAAGGCTCCTTGAGGCGCTCTAAAGAAAACTCGAACAATTAATCGCATGGCCTTTGACAAATATATTTCCTTGACAATAAAATATAGGGAGTTTTTAGCAGCGGGGCGCCGCCTCACCAGCGATAGAGCTGTCGCAGACAACCGGTGCGCCCGCCGCGGGGGAATATTAAAACGTACCGTGGTCCTCTTATAGTTTGTAGCTAAACCTAACCCTAATAAAAACTAATACTAAATGAAACTTATCGCAAGCATTAGCACCTGGGGCACTAATGAATTGCGATAATCATATTTTTCTATACGAACCGCGTTCCGAAACAAAGAACGTTAAAACGTAGCAATGTGCTCGGTTCGCAATTAATGCTGTTTTAGTAGTAGTCCAGTAAAATATAATTAGTGATTCCTCATTACGGAGCAGCGTGGCCCCTCTGGACGTTCGTGCCTCTGTTGGCTTATGGTTATTAATAACGCGGGGCGCCCCCTCCCCTCTTCCCCAGTCCCCCGCGCCCCGCGGCCGCCGCACGCCACCACGCTCGTCCGCGCTGCCGCACGTCTGACATTTTAATTCCAACGGGCAGGCTATTCGTGTTCTATCTTTTTCTATCGATATTTTTTTTATCGATATCTCTGCCCTTCACTAGTTGCGTTGAATTTAATCGTAACGGCTTTCCAATCAATAGCGAGTAACTAAAAACAAAACGTGTCATCTAAATAATGTTTAAAGTTGATACCTTGAACATATGGACAACTTTATTGATATTTTACTGCTCCATTGAGAATATAAAGTTCCTAGGTGGTTAGGAGGTGCCGTGCTCGACAAAAGCATCGAAGTAGATAGCATCGAGTAGGCTGGTACATCACTAGCTACAAATGCTACAATGGCGGTCGGGCGAGCGCAGGTCGAGCGCAACATGGCTGCCGGTAGGCGGTGCGGGCGACAGAGACGGGCAGAGCGCAGAGTATAGCTCTTCCCGTCGCACTCGCGCGCGGAGCCGGCATCGATCTCCGCTCGGCGAGCTCGCCCCCAGCACCAGAAAGGCGGAACTAACAAAATTACAAAGCGCTTTCGAGCCGCTAATCATAAAATAAGATACGACGTTTCATTTCGACCGTACGACTCTCCAGCGATCGCGATGCCGGAATGGCCCTTGACTGTCAAAATTCTCCACCGACTGCGGAGAGAATTAACCGCGCGCCGCTCGCTGGAATTTTGTAAAACCTCAAATCGAGTTTAGATTTACGTAGAGCACGGCCGTAGCGAGGCGTCGTGAAACTAACGCTTCTAGATATAGTTCAATGCTCTGTAACAATGAAGCATTGTATTGATTCGGAGCACAGAGTAGGGTTATATGACAGCGATAGAGAGTTTAAACGGATTTGCAGATCGAGTGGAATTTTTAATTGCGTTTGCGACTTTACAGCGTTAACAAGGATTCCCTTTCGAGTCGGAGGTGTTCAGTTAGTTGTGCGGGCGGGGAAAGAGGGTTAAAATAGAAATGTGTATATGCGAGAATGCCGCTGGCGATATGGGTCGCGTTCACGTCGGCATAAATTGCCGCGGGGCCTCCTCGAGGCGTTTAATTCGAGCGGCGCGTGCAAAATTGACAGAAGACGTTCCCTCGCACAGCGGAGGGTTACGTCGCGCTCCGGCGCTCCTCTGATAGCTGACTGACGTTTAATTTTTGCACCCCGAGGAACACGAGACGTTTATTCGAGAAGGGACACATTTATCTCGTGCAAAATTTGAATACGTTGAATAGTTTAAAACAGGAGGTGTTGCCAAGCAAAAAGGTATGCATTGTTTAAATATTGTATTTGCATTTGCTGAAGCCGTTTTACAAACACGTGTTCCATAGATTAACGTTGAAAATTATTAAAACGGATCACAATTTTCAGTTGAAAATTTTGACGTGTCTGTACGTGGAAGAGACACTCCGTCGTGCGTTCCTACATAGAATCAAAATGAACAAACTCCTGGCTCTTCATACTTCACTCCTAATGTCTTATTATAAACGCGAGCAGAACGTGACTTAATAAAGATACATAATATCTCAGGAGCAGCGACATCGGTGCCGGCCATCGGGGCAGCCGGCGGCCACGCGCTTCTCATATATCCGTCAAGATATGCAAATCGTTGAGCGAAGCGTGCCAAAAGCACATCGCCCGCCCCGCTCTGAACTCCTAGCCGAGCTGCGACATCCCTCGCACATTTACCCAAGATGATATGCAATATCTCTAACAATTCAGAAAATTCGAACTAGGAAGGTTTTTTATGCCGATGCAATTAAAACGCAACCATTATAATCACTGTAAATGGAAAATGTTACGGTTAATAGCGTAACAGTTAATTTTATATTGAAAAATGTTTATAAGTACGTACATACCGTGGGCGGGTGTTTTTAGATTGGTTAAATAGACGCGAAAACATTCTGATGTTTCGTTATATAAAAATGTAATCAAAATAAAAATAGAACGAAAAAGGTTTACATTATAAATATAGAGGATAAGTATTTCGTACAAAAAAACAAGCAAATAGAACAAAGTTTTGGAAAGTAAAAGTTGTCCATTAAGGCGGGTTGGGCCATAGACGGTTTATTGAAATAGTTATGGTCCGGGGGAGGTAATTTTTAAAAATTGCTAAAAACGAGCGGCATGTACATTCGGCAGCAGTTTAATGGTGGCGATAACAGTAAAGTTCATAGCCCAAGTTGAGCCGGCCGAGCGGGAGCGGCGCGGATTACTGCGCACTCCTCATATACGCCGGCGCTACAATTTTGTTGCGAGCTGCACGAACGCGTAGTTTCATGTTAAGCCTTTATTGTATGTGAAACATGAAAAATATGATACTATCGTATAAACTATAATTCGAACTGGGTTATGTGGAGAGTACCAGTGTATAGTAGTATGTAGTGTTCGTTTATTTTTATATACACTACTATGTTTTGATTAAGAATATTTTTTTTTCAGTGGAGCATTGGTTCCTTTACTAAGGTAACTTGTTCTAAAGGAACATATGTCTTCTCTTTTATTTATATTAAATTGATTGTAGAACAGCAAAAACAGGATTTTTTTTAATGTATATT